>JBCAUI010468950.1:0-13753 GCA_038406195.1 Haplosyllis anthogorgicola
TAATGTAAAATGTTACATAGACATTCAAGAAATGTTTTTGAGATGTTTTGTAAACGTTTCTAAAACGTTACATGTTCGGAAATGTTAAATAAATGTGACAAATGTAAACGCTTGTTTCTCGTACTTTTATTAACGTTTGTGAAACGTTATTATAACGTTATAAAACCGCTATGTTTCTAACGCGTTTTAACGCGTTGAATTCACGACAGTGTATAAAAGTCCACAAGTCGTGACAACCCTGGCAAACAGCTGCAGCATAAAGCGTTAGGCCTGCCATCAATTGATCGTATGTAAAGCAGAATACGCATAAAAACCAAAGGAATCACCAAAATATGCTCCCTTCCCTTCCTCAGAATGCTTAGCTATCAGGAAGAGCCTTGTCGGCCCAACTGTATGGAGCTGTATTTGCACTGGCTGCATGAGCAGTCTTTTTATTTTCACTGTTAAATTTTTGGTCTCTGCTACAGCGTCTCGTAATATTCTATAGGGCTGTTCGCTCAAATATTTGTATTGTGCATGTAAGAGATATTAATAAAGATTTTTCGTAATCATTTCGCCTGTCTAATCTGACAGATTTGGCAAGTAGTTTCATAAGTTTCAGTAAAAAGACTAATTCCAGTAACTTAGAAACACACAAAAAGTGGGCGTTAAAATAATCAGTTTTAGCAATTAGTTTTAGTTCATTAACTGGAAATGGTGTAATTGGCCAAATCTGCCAGATTATTGTGAGACACCTACGCCATAAGTCTTTATGTCCATTATAAAAATTATGAACAGAGTCAAATTACGCTGGTCAAAAACTCAAACAATGAAAAATTCTCTCTTTTTATACTTTCCTTTAATCTATTAATGTGTTTCTAATTAAGCCAACGAGCCCATGCCCTTTGTTGAATGGACCGCAAGCAGTTGGCTCAGAACCTACAAAAACCAAATGAACAACTTCTGAAATTCATTTCATTTTGAGACAACAGAGGTTTTCTTCCTAATTATTTCACATACCAAGGGAAATTAGGCAAATTCGCATATCTAGACAAATTTGCCTAATTACGCAGCAACTTGAATACTATATTTAAGATAAAACTAATATTAAAATTTAATTTTACTTCAGATTGGATTAATTTTAGTCATGAAACTTAATAATCTTTTAAGTTAATATTTCCATTGTAATGATACTAAAATGGAATCGACTCATAGAATCGACTTTTGGTAAGCAAAAGTAATTAGGAAAAACCTTCAATGTGATAGGCATGAGGCATGAAATGCAGCTCCTGAAATTCCTATTACTTTGAAAACGTACAGAAAAAAGGAAAAAGAATCCCGCACTGTGCTGTTGTTCTAAAACTAACGGAATTTCAGGAGTTGATATCTTTGCATAGGTAAATACACGGATGTTAGGAATGTCAATAAGACTACGAATTGGCCATGCAGAAGCTCGAGTTGATCTCTTATTGAAATTCCAGCTAGAGCTGAATTTGAGCGTTTCTTAGAGGTAGATAGAAATTAGGTAGCTAGAATTTAAGTACGACAAGTTTCTAATATGTTATTGTCACATCATTATCTTTGAGTAGGTGTCACTGCATCATTTATGTAATTGTATGCAATTGCGTGCAATTATGATAAAAAACGGGTCATCATTGTCAATTTGATTTTTCCCTCTCCGTACCACACAAATGAAGTCTTGCAGTCACATTGACGTAACGTTTCATTGTGGGCGAGAAACATACTAAACTATTACTTCACAATAGTTTACCCACACCAAAGAATGACTTATCGCCAGACTGATAATACAGTGAAATCTGCATTGGGCGAACCACCAATTATTCGTGGAAGAAAGTGCGTAGATGACAGTAGGTTCCCTCAGTGGAGTACAAAATACTACGCAAACAAAATTTTGGTGATTGAAAAACAGTACGTGGATGACAGTAGTTCGCCCAATGGCTGGTACGCCCAATGCAGATTTTACTGTACTTTCAAGTATTGTTGCAAAGAAAGAAGGCAGTCTTTTAGTAAAAATGCGAAAACTTCATTTCCGAACAATCAATACGAATGTTTTCTTCAATGGAACAACCAGTAAATAATGGCAGCGCTATTTTTGATACATACTAAAGATAATGTATTTCTGCGAAAGAACATTCATCGAAACCCCACAACAAATTTATGCCTGAAGTCTATGTGTCAAGTACAACTATTACCCAATTACCCATAAAAAGGACATGCTAAAATATCTTGCACCTTAGCCCCGTATATAACACTACCAAATATAATTACTGTATAATTAACAAAAGTAATAAGATAACATGAAACGAAAAAAGGCCAAGAAGGTAAGCTCCACGTTTATCTTAAAACATTATAGTCTAGCACATTATTTGATATAGATTGCCATAATTTAAATAAAGAATTCATAACAAGAAAATCGCATTAATTGCGCATTTTAGAGTGTTCAATCTAGGTTTTGCTTAATTCGTATCTAGACTTATTTTGTCTAATTTGTCTAATTAGATATGATGAAAATGTACCAAAATATAACAATTTTTTATATGACATTGTGTTCGGTGTATGTAAATTGAACCATTTCCAGTAAAAGTACCATATTGTACTTTTTGAATGTACTAAATCTATGTATCATTGCCGAAATTAGCACTTTTCAATTCTATCTAATTAGACAGATTAGACAAATTAGACAAAATAAGGCTAGATACGAATTAAGCAAAACCCCTATTGGAGTTTTCACAATGTGCAGTGCAGCTTTCATACAATCCTGAGCTGCTTTGGACAATCTTATGTTTCAAAATAATAAAAACTGTCCTCCATTAGCGCAATCACCTTGTAATATTATGTAGTTTATTTATTGTCTATCACTACAACAACAGCACAGTATGACTTTCTCTTATTCTCTTAATAATACATGACAAAAAATGGAATGAGTTATAAATGAACAAGAAATGGAATGAAGTAATAAAGGAATATTTCCTTCTTTTTCGGCACGTTCTGCTGAATAATTGTTTTAGTGCGGTTGGTTTTTAATTAAAATGTAAAATAATTCCACAATAGAATTCCTTTGTGAATGACGTTGCAAGCAAGTGTCAAATACCAAGCACCTTGCCAACACTGTACTTACTAAAGGTTAAGTATTTTAAATAATATTTAAATTTTTTACCTAATTTAAATTTACGTTTTTCAGAATCTCCAGTTTCAAGCGGCACAAATTGCCAAAACGTCATTCTTTTTATTTTTCGTTTCTAGTTATTCTATTTGTCGTATTTTGAGAGAAAAATTATTCCACTTTCAGCCAAGGTCAATCCAGTTTTTGGTGTCACAGGTGATCATCCAACCGAAGTGAGAATGTAGAGTACCAGGTTGAGAAGGTAACCCGGTTTCTTGAGTCTGCTCAGAGATAGAACTGGGTCCACCAGTTAGTACCATGTCAGTCTCGTTCAGCTTAAAATCCACGCTAGAAAGGCCAAGAGAAAAGTCGTTAATGTAGTTTCCAGGGCCAGATGTATGGCGGCATTTTTTCTTACCCTTGAAGTGCTTCCTCAAATCTGAATTAATTTCTATAAGATCATTATCAGCCCATTCATTCACCCAGCTATACCTTGTGCTTCCTAAATAGGGAAAAAAGACATTGACCCAACCAGAGACAACAGTCTCGTCCCATCCACACGATGCCTCCAGATATGACATATAAATTCTGGACATCCAATCCATGTTTTCTATTGATTCTGGGTCATCATAGCATTCTATAAGTTTATCCAGAACAGCCAATAGGGAAGGTTCCCACCAAGCTAGGGACACACCATCCTTGAGGTCGTCAGAACTCAAAAGGTCAAGGACACGGGTTGTTCTATTTTTCAGTTCAATCCAGTCTTCCCTGGTACCAAGTAAGGTCACGCTTGGGATGCCACATTCTAAGTGAACAACGTGATTATAGTATTCTGACATTGCATCCATCAGAGCAATGCATGAAATGTCGTCAATGATCTCAGTTATAGTAGAAAACTTTGACAAAATCATGGCTTTTCCTTCTTCGGGTCAGACGGTTTTCAATCTTGCCTCGGAATTCCTTCAGTACACCTGGCCAGTCATCGTTGGAAAATGACATCCGTCTGTAGATATCTAGTGTTATTTTCCCTTTATGAGTCACGAACTTATTCCTTAATTCTTCACGGTACTTATCGGTATGCATTGAGATTCCTTTCATAATGTAGTGTCATAATAAATCTGGAGTCAGGGCCATTGGTCTATGTTCAGCAAATGCTAAATGGCACAGCCCTATTAGACTGTTTGTGTACGTAGGAAAGATGGCTTCAGGCAATGGATTAAACACTGTGTCATCCAGATCTAATCTGGAAGTCACAATCCTCTGGTCAGGTATGACTGAAGAAAACGAGATTCTTTCAGAAGTTTTTGGGAAATATAGAGTAGCTATTTTCACTCGTGAAGCGTTTATGGTAACACCACTTGTATTTTTGTACTTAGGCATGGCACCAGAAGTAGAGAAATTTCCGGTATCTCGTAAGAAATACGGAATGGCAAACTTCACTGATGCATCCTTGTTCTTAATGAAGTCCCTCAAACCGAGAAAACTAACAAGTGTGACAGATGCGGCCAGATATTGAAGTAATGCCATATTTGTGTCCACGATAATTTCCAAGATAATTTAATTTACACGTTCACACGAAGTGTTGTCATCGTTCACCATTTTTCAGAGCCTCACACGATACCAAGTCCAGGGGCTGATCCAGAATTTCTCTTTGCAGGGGGGGGGAGGCGCCCCGGTGCCTTCATGTGGTTGGAGGGGGCGCCTTTTAATATTTTACTCCAAAACCCTGTGAAAATGAAAGAAATTCGGGCCGTTGGATGGGGCGCGCGCCGGCGGCGCCCCCCTTTGGATCCGCCAATGAAGTCTACAATCAAATTATTACGCCAGTTGAAAATCATCAGCACGATCTAAATATAAAGCAAAAGTCTCGATCGCTTAGAATACACGTATAAAAAGGGGTACTTAGCAACCAAGGCTCTTCGTTACACAGAGCTCGTATCAATTCTGTACATAAGGTTACACAAGGGAGCTCCAATATGGTGGTGTTAAACTTCTGATACGAATTCCGTGTACTGGGATTGTAATTAAATCAGTGAATAACAAACGTTCTTTTGTCTTCGTTTCTTTTTGGCGTCTGGAGAAAATATACACTCAGTGACCAATTTTAGTATATCCGATTTTACTAATTTAATTTTTGCAACAAACATTATTAATCTTAGTTGAGGGCAATCATCCTATTGTCCCGATAAATGTAAATTCAGAAATCGGTACACAAAAACCGTATCAGAACTTTAAAATAAAATGGGAGGCATATGTAGAATTCAGCCATGCAAGTGGAACCAAAGGGAATCCTTGAAGCGGTAATGCTAAAAGGGGTACCTATTCCTTTTGTTTAAACTGTGCCACTATTGTTCATAACAAAACTATCACAGGTCAAAGTTTAAGAATTTAAAAATCTCTTAGTTTACTCATTTTAATCAATTTTCATTCAAATTCCAAGTAGAAACAAAATTTATGTGATATACCTACTTGTTCAGCTCTGCAGCTCAATGCTTGTCAATGGGAATTGACCATTTTCAATAGCTCTGTACTCGAAAAGTATGCATCACTGAATATTGCTATGTTACAAATTCTTTAGTTGAATATCGCATTTTGACATAACTCCACAGTTACCTAAATAATTACCCCATGTGCGTTTCAACTGGACTAAAATATTTTGTCATTCAAGCAGTGAAATGAAATCGGTAAAGGATTTCCCTGAGGGCCTCAGACCGTCTGAGACGGCTTGCTGCATGATGCCTGATTCAAGAGCCATGAACCATGCAAAGAAGCTGCAGCTTACGTAAGAACATAAATACAGTGAAACAATCTAACTTTAAAATTAATACATGTAATTGCTAACTTACCATGTAGCTTAACAAGACGTGTGCACACTGGAAGCATTGCGCAGTAAAATTTCCTCCCGAAACCGAGACCGGAACCGAAACTAAACTGGACATCTGCAGCTTAACATCAGGCCTGTCATCACATTACAATTGATCGATAGACCAAAAACACCAAAACGTTCGCCAAAATAAGCGGTGTGCTCCTTTTTTGCACCAAATGCCTTTCAGCCCTATGCACAGGACCGCTCAACAGCTTTGTCGACCCAGATATGAAAAGTTTTTTACCCAAATCTAGCACAAAAGACACTGAGTACCAAAATATGTCTATTTATCCATCACAAAAAACTAGTCACATCTTTTTCACTTCAATGCTGAACTCCACCTCCCCAAGATGAACATAAAAAAGAAACAACAAAAGGGCAAAGGGCAAGCTCCCCTTTTATTTTAAAATCTTAATGGTCAGGCACTAACTAGATTTTCCAAAATTTACATACACTTTGCTACATAGTCTAAAATTATTTTAATTTAGAAAATTCTTAAAATAATTTCTTTGCTCAACGTTTATCAAAACAAAATTTTAAAGACTATAAAGTCCGCTGAAAACATAAAATAAGTAAGTATTTAACAACCGTTTCATTTGTTTGTTTATAGATCTCAAAACAGTTTTTTTTTTTAAAATTTAGTAAATACTTGTTTTATTTAAACGTTCTTTTTCAATAACGATCCTACAAAAAGTCATTTATTTAGTAAACAATCGAATTGCATACTGTGTTTTTTCATTCAAGAACAGCACAATAGCACGATAAGAATTTCTATTATGTCCGAGCCGGCTCGGCCGACGTGGCTAAGTGGTGGCGCACTCACTTGTAGAGCGGGCGTCCTTGCACCGTCTTTGAGGCATGAGGCATGTCAAAAAGGCGAACTGCTGTACACACGCAGACATGGTGTACACCCCTTTTGGTGGAAAAGCCAGGTGTAGATGAGATGTTATCCTCAGGATCACAGGCGAGAGAACCTTCCTGGCTTTAAAACCATGGGGATAGTCCAAAATGCATTATGTTAAGTATCTTTTTCATTTCATTTCCGTGAAATCAGGTCGTGATCATCCAACCGAAGTGAGCATGCAATGTACCTGGTGGACAGGGCAAGCCAACTTCTTTTATCTGTTCAGACATATTTTAGGCAAGACTCCAGAAATAGAGAAAATTTCCCGATTTTGCAAGAAGTACAGTTTCACTGGAACCTTGTTTTTAGTAATCAAGGTCATCAAACTGACACAACTAATAATTGCAACAGATTCGGCCAGATATTGGAGCAGTATAACATTTATGTCCCATGCAATCACAATCACTGACATATTTTTAAACTTCAAGTTAATTTCATGCGTACACAGGAAGCGATATCGTTTAAACGGCAAAACTTTTCATAGCCGCAACTAGGCCACACACCAGGTCTAAAACCAAAGAACAAATGCATAGGTTAATTAATACCAGAGCAGAAACCAGGTAGTTAGAGTCCAGGTAGTTACGAATACGCGCTAAAAACGATACGTTTGGGGTTTTTAAAATTTTTTATTTGTTTATTTTTTTTTGCTTTCGCAGGCTACAAATGCAAGTGATCCCAGTGTAAATCCTTAGTATCACAGGAAATTAACGCGTTAGCTTAGTCACGTCAAAACAAGACATAATCTTATCGATTTCTTTATTTACTTTTTAATGGACTTGATGAAACATAGACATTTGTATTTTTGTATGTATAATAAAAAGAATTTTCGCTAAATGTTAGACTTAAAATTTATATTGTTATACTTGTTTGTTTCGTTAGTAAAAAAATTAATGACACTTTAACTTGAAATTTATGCAAATGTTAAAATATATTTGCAAATGAGTTGTCGTGTCATCCCGAAAAATAGAATAACTCAAATTCTGTTTACATACAAACAAATCGACAGGATAATGTCTCGTTTTGACGTGACTAAGCTATTATCAACCCTGTCATAGCAAGAAATTCACACTAAACCTAGCTCTAACCTCTGGGTGAAACATTAAGCTCTGCATAAAATTACAATGGGAACTTCTTGTATCGCTGGCGAGCCTCTTGTTTTTCTGTCTTTTTTAAAATTAAATCAGTGAAATCCAATGTACCAAAATCCTTATTTTATGCTAAGATAAAATGTATTCATACATAGCTACCTAGGCTCTTTAATGATAAAATTGCTGACAGGCCACACGGCTTGTCGTGTGCTGCTTTATTCCAGAGCCATCACCGATGCTGCTGCTTACGGAAGAACATAAATTCATACAACGGAGCTATCTAAATTAGAGAATTGTGCTGTACTCGCTGTGGCTTTCTACTTGTTGAATTACCAAGTAACTGACGATACTAACAGTTTTTGACTGCACACATGTTGTCGTGTTGTGGGACTGAGCAAAAAATAATGAAAATGCGCAGTTCAAAACTTCTGAAGACCGAAGCCGGGACCGAAACTGAAACTGATCTGCATGCCGCACGGAAAGTGGTTGTTTGCATTGTAACATGAAACCTGCCATCACGCTGCTATTGATCGAATAGCCAACCTAAAAATAAATCATTCGCCAAAAAGCGAAAAGATTCGCCAAAAAGCGAAAAGATTCGCCAAAAAAGCGGTGTGTGCACCGAATACCTCTCAGCCCAATGCGTGGGACCGATCAATAGTAGTAAAAACTTTTTACCTGAACAGGGTGGTGAAACGGACCCAATCGAAAGTTTTAATATCACAGATATTTATTAATTTCACTTAAAGTATTGCATTGAGAAATGAGGTAAATAGCTATTACGGTAATAAATTTATTTTGTTTAAGTATGATTCTTCTGTCTGGATCATATCTGAATCACATCTTTGGACATAGCAATATAACAGTTTTATCGCTATCTCCAAAGATGTGATATAGATATTTAAAGGAAAACTAAACCATAATTAAATAAAAGAAATTTATTGCCATAATAGCCATGTACCTCATGTATCAATGCAATACTTCAAGAGAAATTAATAAATATCTGTGGTATTAAAACTTTCGATTGGGTCCGTTTCACTACCCTGCTGAATAAATGAATTAATCAGAACCAAACCAGATGAACATTAACAAGAAATAACAAAAAGGCAAAGGCCAGGTTCACATTTATTTTATGATATTAATGGTCGGGCACATCATTAGGCTGGATTTGTCAAAATTCACATTAAATAAAAAACCTCTGTCACATGAACTAATTTAAATTCAGAAATCAATTGTCCCAAACGTGTTATTCATTCCTTAGATAATTCTTTGTTTAATATTTCGAAGAGCCTTTAGGAAAACTAAATTATGAAGTTAACTTAAAACGTAATCTAAATAAGTATATAACATCGTTTGATTAAACTTCCATAAACAACTTTATAAAACAAATTCCTCAAACTTAAATTTAACTATTTTATGTGTTTGTTTATTGATCTCGAAACAGTTATTCTTTTATAAGCATTTTCTTTGTATCAGTAGGGTCAGTGAAAGCGAAGTGCAGTTCCCCAAGAATATCCCCACATGTCACCGAAAACCCAAATTGTTGAACAATGGAATTTCATACAATGTCTTTCCTCCAATAATGTAACACGATAAGAGATTTGTATTGTTCCCAATATGAAATATGAAAAAAATAAAATAAGACTTATCTTTTGCAGGGTAGGTGATCAACTCTTTTGGAATTCCAACTTGGAACATTGAAATTTATTATTTTTACTTCATGTTCTTATACTTGTTTATTTCGCAATTGTACGTTTTCATTTAACTACTCGTATAAATTTGAAAATATTTTTCTACTTGAATTTGATTAAAAATTAAAATTTGACACATATGTCAGACATCGTTCTGGCGGTATATATTTTGTGATGAATGCTTGTTAGTTGTAACGCACTAGACAAAGAGGACTAGCAAACAGTGATTTGAAGATGTAATTGCTGATTTATTGAGAATAGCTCACTGGAAATGATAGCAGTTATAACAATCTGGTAGTAAAACATCAATCCAGGAGTAAAACCCTGTAACAACATGAAATTAGCAATGTTATAGTAGACAGTCATCCTGCAGAGTTACTAAATACATGTAAATCAATTATGCCACTGTTCTACAGTTACTAGATACATTCTACTGTGCAGTTACTTGCATTATTACACTATTTGTTTACTGATAACTAAATGATGTACAATTACCTGAGACAACTAGAAAATAGATATATGTGATGTGATCCCTCTGACTACTGAATTCCTTCTGGATGTGCTGCTTGTGTGTGCTCTATTTTATATGGCTTGTGGGTGATGTCACGCATGTGCTGCATGTACCACATCATTTCCAGGTACCCTTAGTTGGCACCATGTGGTGGGAAGCATTAACCAAACTATATCATGACTTTTAATACTCATTATTTATTAGATTATTACATTCTCCCCCACTCCATGCGAGCCAAGAACTCCCAACCCCTGTCAATAAAAGTTATGATCAGCACCTTGCTGAGATAAACAACATTGTGGGGTGGGAGACACCTATGTCAGAATCCCGGGCCCATCCGATTATTACGGCGGTAACTATTCAGATCATATCCATTCCATTCTAACTTTGCTGGATTCGATCTCAGGACCTGACAGAATCATATTTTTAATCCTTCCTTTCTTCTTCACAGGGGCTCCAGAAGTTACGGACAGCCCACTATATTTGAGAAGCTGGCTCACTCCTCACCGCTGACACCATTCAGCAACTGGAGCTGGCAGTGGTGGGGAGTGCCGCAAAACATTGCATCGACATCCTGAACATGGGGGTCAGGGGGGCTCAGCTCCCTAGAGCTGGTGGTGCAGATCCCACTGCTGACCCTATTGCTTCACTTCTCAGCCTCTGCTCCCTCCACCACCAGCAGTCCCCATAGCTGGGGTCACAGGGCTGGAGTCCTTTGTCCATGCTTCCCCCCATTGAGCTCCAACTGCCACTATCTTATGACCACCTGATGACAAAGAAGATGATGATGAGGATGATGATGATGAAGAGGATTATACATCTGAACCAGAGCTCATCATCCTGGATGATGATGATGAGGTTCCCAAGCTGGCCGTTGTTGCAACACCAACAGCTGACCGGCCGGCAGTGGCTGCAATTCCATCAGTAGCTGCCCCTCCCGCCAAATGTCATTGTCTCTGGGCCCCTTGCCCCAGGCTGCTGTGCCAGTGTCCACCCCATGGTCACCCCTATGGCACCAGCACCAGCCCAGGTCTGTCTGTCAGTGCCTCCCCGGCAGTGCTGGAACCCCAGTATGGATCACCTGCTGTTACCAGAGCTGGGGCTCCCCACCCACCTCTACCCAGAGAGGCACAACGTGGCAGGGAGCTGCAAATGCTACCACTGCTGGTACCTGACATGTGACTTGTCAAAGTCTAATTTAGACTCGGCACTGTCACACATCCGCTGCCCATCTGGGCATTAGTCTCAAGTGCCCCCTTTGCAACTGGCCCTACCAGGATGCCTCCAGGCTCTGGGAGCATGACCACAAACAACATAGCATGATCTTTGAGGCCCCCCACCACCTCATGGTTATGTGGAGACTGAGGAATTTTTTGACTCCTAAATTCAAAATTTCACTTAGATCATCCTGGTATGGCCCTCTAAATTCACTACATCCTGTTCTGGCCTATTTTTGCTTCTTCTTTGTTTATCTGTAAATTTTAACTGCCATAAAAATTCCAAATTACATGTCTTTTACCCTTCGGCCCTCTCCAAGTTATTTGCCAATGAGCTTGCCAATGAGTTCAGTTTGTAATTTTGCCAATGCACTCATCAAGACTTGCATATCTGATCATAGAGTCTTAGGTATCTTTATCATAGAGGCTTGTATATCTCTTAAGCCAGGCACATATCATAGAGACTTCAATCAGTAATGAGAAAGCTCAGTATCCATGAAGTGGGCAGTCTTTGCCAATGATGCCTTTGTTCAGCCAGCCATACAGTCGTCCCCTCATTGATCTAAATTCAGCCTGTTTTTCACTATTTTGGCTGACTGGACAGCCGTACAGCTGTCTTCCCCATAACCCTGTTATGGTAGTTATTTGTATATACGTTTGCACTAATTGCTCATTGATAATCACTTGCTTTGTTAATTTTCAATAAATAATTTAACTATGAACCATTTATTCTCAACATAGTTTTCATTTCATCTGCCATCTCTGTAGTGAATAAAAATAGTAGATACATGTACTCACCATCTCAACAGCAATAATCACTTGAGAAGGAATAAATACTCAAACTCATCAACTATCTTTTACGTAGAAAATCAGCAATGTAACAGAAACCAACAAGACAAGGAATATGAACAATGGATCCAACTTTCAAAAATTTAAGCATAGATTTTGCCATCAAGGTATTCTGACACCTATATCCACCACCCCCCCAAGATTTTTGGAAGAGCTTGGCATCCTCACAGCATGCTGTACTGCATACTGGTATACAATTTGTAGAATCTTTTCAGATTCTATTGATACAATTGTGACATTGTACCTAAGTTTCAGGATTTAAACCCAACATTGTTTATTTGAAATAACACCTGAGATATCCATAGCTGGATTGGATCATTTCTCGGCCTTGCTCCATTAACATACTGATACTGGTCATAACCATTGATTTAGCTAATACTGGTTCAGTGCACTTTGCAGTTTGTGAACTCGTAACCACTGCCTGACTGTATCTCATAAAGTGATCAGTTATGACAAGGATATTGATGTCCTTACCACCCTCCGTTTCTTCTATGGAGAGATAGTCCATATGAACCAACTGCAAGGGATACATAGCTGCAATAGGCTCCATGGGAGCTTTTTTGGGCTGCGCCTTGAAACAGAGGCACTGTTTATAAGATTTTGTGTGATTCTGAGCATCTTGTGTCATGTTGGGCCAGTAGAAATGATCTCACAACAGATCAAACATTCTGTCCTGACCAAGATGCCCCAGGTCATCATGACAGGTGAGAAGTGCAGTTTGTCTGTAATCACCAGGGAGCACAAGCTGCATAGTGTTGTGGTCAGCTCGGTTACTCTTTATCTTACAATAGAGTATGCCCTTCTGCAAACACAATCTCCCCTTCTGCTGGATGAACTGCTTCATTTCTGTCACATCAGTTTTTCTTAATTTGTTTTTGTGCAACTTTCTGTTTTTAATTGAAGTCACTAGGGTTCTAATGGTTTTGTCTTGGTCTTGTGCTTGAACCCAGTCTTCATTGGTCATTTGTTTAACACTTCCGTCTGGCTGGCCAATTGGCCTGTCAGCCAAAACAGGCTCTTTACTCATGCCATTGGATGTATTTCCCAGCTGACTGGCTGCCTTGCAGGCTGCCAATCATGTTACAGCTTTTGACACCACTATAGAAGGCTCTTGAGGAAACGGGTCCATTACTTGTAGAGAACAAGTGATGGCTTCTATTTTAGGGAGATCTCTGGCAATGGCACCTGCGACGACTGCTTTCACCTCATCAACTGCTAGATGTTGATCGTACGCTTCCCACTCAATCCTTGACAAAGCATCTGTGTCTGTGTTACTTTTACCTGTTTTATAGTGCAAGTTAAAATTGTAGTTTGCCAAATTAGCAATCAACCTATGTCCCATAGCATTCAATTTGGCTGTCATCAGTATGTACATCAATAGAGGTTTTTCCTAATTCATGGCCGGCCTAATTTAGGCTAATTTTCCACTGTATTTATGTTAATTAACCATTTCTTGATATGATAAATAACCATTTCTTGATATGATACAAATCAAGAAATGGTTAATTAACATAAATACAGTGG
>JBCAUI010469061.1:0-13752 GCA_038406195.1 Haplosyllis anthogorgicola
AGAGCTTGCCTTGTATTTGCAGCTCTTCAGGGCCTCTGTGTGGTGTATTGGTTTCAGCAGAGATGTGGGATGGACATTGTCTTGGTGATTGACAAAGTATGCCTGTCGCACATGGATGCCGTACTTGGAAGCTGTTCGGTTGTGTGAAATGATCCAATTCTTTACTTTATCCTCTCCTAGGGACTCCACCCAGAGGGGCCAGATCTCTTGCTTCATGGTCCTCAACTGTCAGACTTGACCATCATGTGCATGTCTGAACGCCAGCTGCATTTCGTCGGTAGACTTCTCGTGCTCTACATCTTTGTCGAGGCCATGCTGTTTCATGCGGTTGTCATGATATGCACACACCTTTGGAGTGTCGATAGCCCACACCTCATTGCGGTTCTTGTGGGCAGGGCCTGAAAAGGTGTCTGACATGTCTTCAGAGTCAGATCTGCCTTTGGAGTCGGGTCCTACCTGGGCCTTGTCATTGATCAGGGCCCCATCTTCGTCATCTTCTTTGATGTCATCGTCTTCACTTTTGGAAATAAGACCATTGGGGACAGAGCCAGCGTCAGACTCTGCGCCGCTTCCAGCCTCAGATTCTCCCCGACTGTTATCAGCTGCACTGTCACCCTCTGGACCATCAGATTCACTGGTCCCACCATTGGCTATTCTCCTATTCTTAGGGGTATGGATTTTCTCCCGCTTCTTTTTCTTCTTGGGTTGACTCTCGTCATCCGACGAGCTTATGCCGCACTTGCTCTTGGCCGGTTTCTTGTCATTGCTGGAGAAGTTAACTTGGGTGGCTATAGCCCTCTTCTCAGCCTTTCTCTTTCAGTGTTTGGTCCTCTTGCTGTCTTAATCTTCCGAGGAATCTGAGGAATAGATATCTCAAGATCGGTTGTGAGATCGGTCATGAGACTTCCACTTGCTGGTCTTGATGTTGGACCTCTGCGCACCAGCTGACTTCTTTGGTTTTGTTGGCAGATCAATCGATTCGATTGACAAGTCTAGGGATGCGTCTGAAACTACCGGCTTCGTCTTGACTTTCGTTGGTTTGTTAGGCTTTGTAGTCGCCTCCTTCGGTGGAGTCTTCTGTGGATTCCTGTCAGGAGCGACAGCCTTCTTGGGCATTACCTCATCCTTGTCGGTCATCTTCTTCTTGTGTTTCTCGGCCAACTTCGCTTTGTCGGCTGTTTCGTCTTTTGGGGGACCTGACTTCTCAGAGTCATTCTTTCTCGAGGAGTCTGGATTTGTGCCAGAAGACTTGGGAGTTTTCAGGGTCCCTGGCCTCTCTCTGTGTTCATGATGGCTGCTGTGGGAGCTAGACTTGTGAGACTTATGCTGACTGGTGTCGGCCTCTCCGGAGATGCTTTCCTTGGACCTCCTGTCTCAGGACCTGTCCCTAGACTTGTCTCGGGGCCTGTCCCTGTCACGATCATCATCTCATGACCTGTCAGGGTGTTGGGAAGAGGATGTTCCGTGGTGAGAAGACTTCTGCGATGACTTTACCTTTGAGAAGTCGCTACCTGACTTGCTGATCTTCGGGAACGTTGTGTCCATGATCTCACCCCTTCCTGGAGGTGTTGGTCCTGATACTTCCCTGTCCGAATCGGCATCACGTGGTATGCTTTTCTAGCCTGTACAGAGGTGACTTCAGGTTGATGTCCACAGTCGACTGGTTGCCCTTATTCTTGGGGATAATGTATCTGGCCAAGCCGCCAGAGCCCTCACCACCGGACAGGTACTTGTCCACCTCAATCTTCCGCAGTGGCACAAATGGTAAACCTTTACCTTTCTTTGGCTTGTGGTCCATGACAGGTTACAAGAGAGGCATGGAGGCATCAGTGTATGTCCCACCCTCCTGAGTAGTGGATGCCAGAGTGGATATCATAACTGGTATGAAGGCACTAGTAGTGACCTTTGGTTCCACATTGATGGTTTCTGGCCGGGTGTCTGTCTCCACAGCTAGCAAATTGCCTGGCTTCACAGCCACCACTACAGGTAATAAGGTTTTGTCTGCAGGGATCGTATGAGCCAGTAAGTCATCACCCATGAGGTTTCATATGTTGAATGCCGGGGGCAGAGGAAACTTGGGTATCGGCATCGCAGGAATGTGGGTGAAGCTGTACAACTCAAGAGCATTGCAGAGTGATCTGAATGGAGTTGTACTTCCATTGTGCTGCCAACCCGATGGCCATGGAGTCTAGATGAGCACCCAAGTGGATTCTCACATGTCTGTAGGCTACCTCCCTCTCCTTGAGGTTTTGCTTGACAGACTTCTCATGTTCCTCAGAAACATCCACCCGCAGCTTGCTAGTGGCTTTGGTGAGACACTTCATGACTTCCCTGGCCACACCTTTGGTTGTCGGGTTGAACGTCACGAACCACAGCTCCACACCCTTCTGAATGGTTTTCTCGTAATCTGTGTGCATTCTCAAAGCAGCCCTGACATCCTGGAGCCTCATCCTGTCGCTCACTTCCTCAAAATCCCATAGTGCCTGACATCCTTGGTTGAGGATTATGATCTCTCGAGTTGACAGGGGCGACTGCACATCAACTGGACCATCTGCAGGGGGCGGAAAAGTGACAGGCATGGCCCATCTAGAGCAAAGCCGTCAGCCATGCCAAAAGTGAAGGGAGTGATCTTAGCCTCACTGAGGAGCTGTTTGATGTCGAATGACATGGGCCCTGTAAATTGTTGTGCCAGGGGGACACGCATGTAGACCAGACCAGTGTTTCCCAAATCCTCCTTTAGTCTTCCCGTGGAGGGTACAAAAGCAGGCCAGGTGGTTGGAAGTCTAGCTCACCTTGCAGGTGTCTACTGAAGGAGTGTCCAAGTGTCCATATGTGTCGTATGGGAGAATTGATCATCTTGAAAAGCTTCCGTACTTGCAAAAAGCTGAAGTCCCTGGTAGGTGTCTCAACATGGTGCAAGGTGTGCTTCTGTCACCCCGGAGCATCTAGTAGGCAGACAATCACCCCAGATCGTGACCATCCTCATAGGAGTTGGGCCACTGTCCAACAGTAGTATCAGGGTCACAATGCACAAGTGCTGCAACACGTTTGGCGGTCCCACCAACAAGGTGGTCAAGCATGGCAATGGCTGCAGTGACGGGCATGGTCCTCTGGTTCTGAAAGATATGGATGTGAGCAAAGGCATAGGCATGCCCCGCCGGGTTTCCCTGGTGAGTGAGGTCTATGTGGGTAACGAGGAGAGCCAGCTGATTGTGAGTTATTTCGGGGAGGTGGTCATCCATGTCATCACCTATGAACTTTCCAAAGGCATCATCTTTAATCAGTTCCTTGACAACCTCTGGGGACTGGATTTCAAGGTTGGCATAGTCTACCCTGATACAGCACTCGAACCTAAACCATACGCCTCGGTAGTCGTTCCTGATAAGCATCGGGTTCATGGCACATTCCATGTGTGTGTCATTCCAGGCTGCCCACCAAGCTGCCTCTGGATCATCTATTGGGTGTACATCGAGTGATTGGTTCAGGGCCAATGTTGTGGCAGCTTTCTCTCTTTTCTTTTCTTTTTCCAATCAGGCAGCCGCCTCAGCATCTTCTTCGTGTCTCGAGATGTTGAATACATCGGGCTCACAGTTGTTCTGTGGTGAGGTGAAGCCTCCTGCAGCTCCCGCTGGCTACAACATAAAAACAGCCATTAATGTCAGGACTCGACACCGGGTAGTACACAAACCTGGGGGAGAGATCCCACCTGACATCCAATGGCTGACACCCAACAGATGACACATGATGGCTGACATCTGTCAGGGCTGTCACCCGACAAGCTGTCACCTGACAGAGTAGCAGCCGACATGTCAAAATCGAAAATTTAAAAGTAAAACCACCAAAGAAAATGGCGGAAGATTACAACCATCTAACTTCATCTCCCAACAGATGAGTTAGTGGCTGACAGACAACATTAGATTTAACAACAAATGGTGGATAATTGCCTAAGCTTCTCACCTGCAGAGCTCCATTATTGTCCATCTTGTCTCTTTGACGTCTGAAAGTGAAATGATTCAAAAACTCATGGTGCCTGACTCAAGGGGGTGAAAATGAAAATGAGGCGGGATTCCCGGGGGGTTCCCCAGGGGATTCCCAGAATTTCCAGGGTGATGATGTCATTCACCCTATAAAAACACGTGCGCGGGGGATTTTCTCTCATTTTGTGCTATGCACTGAAGTGAATTTATGTGAGTCGGGTGGTAAAAATATCGATGTCGGCTGGTGTAAAAAGTGATGTCAGATGCTAGAAGTAAAACTTCCAATCCGTGGAGGAGGAGATTCTGATGTGTCAGGTGTCGGGGAAACACATTATCTACAAGTTAGAGTTGCATGTTATGTCAATTGACACCTGACACCTGTCAGCTGATAGGTTGTCGACTGACACAACTGTTGGCTGACATGTTGTTGACCAACAGGTATCTGTTGGGTGCAAAACATTGTGCTTATGAGTTGTTTTCAGTGTGGTACTGTTCCTCAGGGCTGACCGTAACAAACCAGATGGTGAATACTATTGCCTCTGTGAAAACTCAGATCGCACCGAGAAAGGAATCCAAAGCTTCTGCGATCACATGTTTGAGATGACGGCTGCTGTGGAAGACCAGGATACCCAGTTAATTATCCTGGCTGATATGCTGCATTTCGCTGAAAACCGTTACGCTTATGAGTGAGCCCACAGCATCACACACAAAGACGCAAAAGAAAAGACTAGAAACAACAAGGCTGAGAGGCAGTCTGTCACCTTCTGCACCATGAAAGACCAGAAGAAAAGTGTCCTTTTTGACAAATACCTGGCCGAGATCTGACAGAAGAAACCTGCAATGGTAGGAATGTGGCGAGAGTGGCTGGCCGTGCAGAATGATCATGGATGTTATCTTGCCATACACCTGTTCTACACTGAGGTCCTGGCAGGCAAGATGAGAGCAGGGTACATCACCTATATCCCGAAAACCCAGACACTATTGAATGTTGTCGGCCTGTTAGTAGCTGAGGAGTGCCTCCATGGATGAGCCGAATCTTGGGCGAAGGAAGCTGAGGAAAGAAAAGACAAGAGCACTGGACTGTATGACTATCTAGCCAGCAACAACCCATCTGCATGGCCAGCGGGAGTGAAGCGTGGCTACCTCAGTCGAGGCCATAACCCGCTAGTCCATGAAGAGTTCATGAAAGAAGTCTGGGATCATGGGGAGTTGACGAATCTCAAGAAGGGCCTGTCGGCCCTGAGACCCAAGCCTTGGGTGCCAGAATTGACCAAAGAAGAGCTAGAAACACTTCCCACTCATCTAGTCAGCAACCTAGACAAGATGCTACAGTACAAAGATTTCACACCCACAAAGGCCACCACCCTTGATGCCCTGAGGTCAATAGTGAGAGCAATCTATGCTATAGGACCCAGAAAGGTCAAGATGAGAAGTGGCCTTATCACAGCCTGCGAGGAATTGCACGGATTCTTACAAGATGAATTTCGAGATCAGGACCACCGCACCGAAGGGAAAACAACTTTCGTCCCCAAACGACACCGGGGTCCCACGAATTCAGAAATAAACAGAAGAGAGAGCTGTTTCACTGAGTCTGAAGATCGCCAAGAAGGGCTGGTAGCAGATGTCAGGATGGTAGAAAGGGGTAGAAGAAGGGTAGAAGAGGTTAGCGATACCTGACGAGTACAGCAGAGGACCCGAGAACCCATCCTCCACCCGGCCCCAAGAGTGAAGAGTGTTGTGACGATCACTCCAAGGACGATTGTCCGAGAAGATGTTGACACCCAGCTGTTGAATGCCCATCGGGGGGAAGATCTTGAGGGACCGACAGACAGCGATCGGTCGACAGGTAGATCCAGGAGAAGTGACCGGATGGGAGACCACTCTAGGCACCGCAGTCGCACCAGGGATTGATCACATGGCAGACTACAGACCCCACCAGCAACAGAACCTCACGTGGTTCAATTAGATCTCCTGCCCAACCCGAAAATGGAACCTTCAGAATACATTGCCCAGTACACTGGTGCAGGCAGTTTTGAATGTTTACCCAAGTTGCCTTGGGCCCAGAACCTGAAGTCCATCACACCAAGTCAGCACTATGCCTTAGCCACACGGATGGAGTTAACATGGGACATGTACCCCTGTGCTCAGAGACATCATAACATGATGGAGCCCTTCTTCTTACCTGAGCCATCGCTCCTCCGTGTAGGAGATTTCCTACCCAAAGTTTATTACAGTAATGCGGGGGCAACCGATCTCTGAAGTCGTGTGCCCAACAGAATGCTAGCATATGCTGCCACACTAGCCTCCACAGCCAATAGATCTGGGACATGTGACTTGGAACTCTACCATCTGTCTCGCAACCCCATTCACCTGCCCAAGTCGGTCATAAAGTTTTGCAGCCGCATCAGATGTCTTCTGGCCTTGGAGATTTCTGACATCCTGCAGGCAGCCCAGAACAAAGAATACTGTTATCCATACGATCTGGACCCAATAGCATTACCACACCGATGGACAAGTGTGGCGCAACAACTGTTCGGAAGCATCTGTGTTGACGCCACCCATGCTGAGAAACCTTGCAAGGGATGTGATACCCTTCTCAGGGAGAAGACACAAATGAATCCGACTCCTTTGGTTGGGCAGCAAACTTCTGGGAATGGACCAGTACCCACGGGAAGGCCTATCCTGGCTGGGATTGGAAGAGGAAGGGGTATACTCCCACCCCAATGGAACCCCAGGCCTGGTGACATGAGCATGTACTCTGGATGAGGAGAAAGCTTGGATAGGGAGTTGCTCCCTGAAAGTGGCTTTGTGTTCGACACCTATGATCAAGTGTTTGGGGATAGGGCGACACTGACTCCACCATTTGGAGTGATGCCAGTCATAAGTGCATAGCCGAGGGAGACGGCCTCTGTCATAAACATCACCCCGCAGAAGTCGGTTCCAGATACCACCAACACTATAAACATTACACCCAGGAAGTCGACAACCAACTTGACTTTCTCAACGACCGCGACAGCCAGAGCAGCCCCTACCTTGAAACAAATCTCTCAGGAGCTCTGTGAGAGGCCACCTGTGTCAACCAGTGGTGTGTCTGTCCAACTAGGAGTCCAGCCAGCCACTGTGGCATGCCCGCCTTCACCCATAGCCCCACCACCCCAGAGTGGTAGTGAAGATGTAGATCACCAGAAGGTGGCAGAGTACGTAGGCAGCATAACTGCACAGGCAGCCGACCTGATAACAAGTTATGCACCTCTCCTGTTGGGAGCAGGGTCACACCCCCTCCTGTTCAAATCCGTGACATCAGTTAAAGCCATGATGGAGGCTGTAGAGATGATGTGGGCTACTGCAACTAAAACCCCTCTGGGGATTGGAGACTCATGGGTGTTCATGAACAACACCCACGAGAGCATGGGAGAAGAGCTGGACTATGATGAGACGGGTCTTCAAGACATCCTCAATAATGGCCGGTCCACAGACACCATGTCTGTAGCGTCAAACTTCAACATAATACAGGCCCCCAGTGTTCCGGGTTCCCCGACTATCAGGAAAAGGACTGATGAGGTAGATGATCAAGGGCCAGCCTGTAAAAGAAGTGCTGCTGTGGGACAAGGGATACCAAAGTCACCCCCAGAGTGAAGGGCTGCATGGGGAGATGTAGCCGTCACAAGTTCGAAGCCAATACTCACGCATTAAAACATACCACAATTTGTCGATTTTCGATTTTCTAGTTCTAGTTAACTGTACAGTCATTAGTTCTCAGTTGGTCGGGAAGTACACCCAAACCTTGGTCATTGACCACGTGAATTAAGAAACTTTTCAAGTGTAATCTTTTCAAATGTAACCCAGTATTTATTGACTGTAGTTGTAGGTCGTGCACATTAATAAAGCATGCCTCAAGGATGAGGCAGGCACCTGGGGGAGAATGTCATGGGTTGCTGCTTTGCAGGTGTTATTTTAAAGGCCCTCGCTTAGCAGGAGGCCAAGTCCTACCAACTGACTCCTTGCCTGTCGGGCGACACCCTGTTGGGTGATACTGGTGCTGTCAGCCAACAGCAACCGGGGTGTTGGCTGCTAGGAGAGGAGGGCTAGTGCGCATGCGCCATGGTAGTGATGTCATCCTGACATTTGATTAAACATGACATCATAGGTTCGAACGTGTCGGGAGCGGTGTCACTCACGTGATGTCATGTCAACTGGTAGCAAATCGCATAAAAAGGGGTGTCAAAGTGAGGTCGAGAGCTCTGTTGTCGGGAGCTCCAAGGGTTAAGTCCTAATTTAGCCTGAGCTACAAACCCCAGGTGTCCGTCTCTGTGAGACATTTCAACTGTTAATATTTGTCATAGTTGTGTTTTCTGATGGCCGACAACCCTGTCGACCAACACCTGTCACCTGTCGGCTGGTGTGATTTCCGTTCGTAGTATTTTCGTCTGTGTCGACTGCTCGATAAAGCCCCGAAGTAAGTGTCTCGCGGCCGGGCCACCTCCTGAGGTAACACCTGGCTCCCCGAAGATAACCTGAGCTCCGAGCTCAGGCTTGTGAGAAGCGAGAGACAGTACGTGCAGCACGGGCCACGGCCCTTCACCAGTTACATTTTCGTTCAACTCGTCAATGGGATTTTTCTACCGGTTTAGTTAGATTAGGAATATTAGATTTGACAGAGGAATTTAGAGTAGATACAGCACATGACTGAAAAATCGTCACTTGAAGAGGATTTCATTCAGTATCGAGCCTGAACTACAGTCGAACCCCTCTTGGACGGCGGCCTGCTTGCAAGGACACCATGCCATCCTCGGACATTTTGGATCAGAATTGAACTAAATTTGATGCAATTCACGGACACCATGCCAAACACGGTCCCTGGACACCTAATTTTAGGCAATTAATGGGCTTCTAAGTTTAAATGCCACCCCATTGACGGACATTTTGATAAAAAATATTCAGGTGTCCTTGCAAGAGAGGTCTGACTGTAAGTCACTGACCATGGTCAGGCAATGTACTTATGATGGTATGAATGTCCTGCCAAATCTGCCTCATTTAACAGGGAAAAAGAAATAAGAAAAACAGAATAGCAAAAGACTCAATGTGGCACAATTAGCACGTTTGAATGTGCATCTGGGGATCTGTTCCAGTCACCCTTATGCAATACTGTATTTTGTTTATTTTTCAAATGTTTAATAGATGTCGCCACCTCCTAGCTATATTTCCTAACTTACAGTTTGTACTGCAATGAACTCATAAAGTTGAATGTTCGAGAATCAGTACACGGAATTCGTATCAGAAATTCAACAATAGCGCATCAAAAGCACAGCGTGAAATTCTTTCGTTCTCTCCTTTGTTTTCTTCGTTTCCAAAATAATACAATTTATGTGTACTAAAAGGAATTTTAGTGTGGAAAATAAATCTGATTGTAATTATCGTATACCAAAATTACTAGGCTGTACGTCAGTTAGTAAATTTTGTACCACAGAAAAAATTGGAACAAAAAGAATTCCACAAAACGCGAAATTCTATTGGTCCTTATTATTGATAGGATAAGGTTGTGAGACAAATTTAGAATAAAAAAAAAATGAAACTACTTATCAAATCATGAAATTCTATTAAGTTTTGGAACAATTGCACATCAAAAGCACAGCATGGAACTCTTGTGTTTTCTCTTTTATTCTGTACGTTCCAAAATTGACAGTAATTTCTTGATTTGTTAATTGTTAATTTGGCACTAGTTGATTTTGTGCATTAGATCCATTGTTCCATAACGTAATGGTAGTTTCTACACTATAGACGTACAACTAAACTTCACTATAAATTACATATTATTGTAGACACTGATACGCATCGTAAGAAACAGTATCGAAAAACTGTCTTGATCCTTTTGGTTATCAATATGTAAGATTAAAAATAGTACTTTGAAAGGTGTTAACGATCTAGCTCATTGTTTTATTTAACAATATAACACAATAAATTCTACAATGTATTGGATGATTAATGGTATGTAAGAAAAACAGGGTAATTGCTGGGACACGTGTATGTATGGAAAATAAGGTGACATAGATTTAAGAGGTCAGGATGACATTTTAAGACTCCATGTCGGGAAACGCAAGGGTCCCGGACAACAATACAAACCTACGCTGTGCTTGTATTTCCCACAAAATGCCAGCACGAGGCCTCATGCGTTATATTTTGTAACGAATTGTGCTAAGTGTTATGAAAATAACTAGGAACTTTTCCTTATCGTCATCTGGCTAAATTATAATAATTTTCTGTTTACACGAAAAACACAGTGTGCTCTTTAAGGGTCTCCATATACAGCAAATGTAAGTGTCAGAGTATGTGAGGCAGATGGAGACAATGCATAATTGAATTGACCTTAATAACGATGAAATTGTTTCACAGATAGCATAGACGCATACAATAGACCATTGAGCCCTATGATCTGGCAGGAGACGGGTAGGGGTTGTGATAAATAAAGAAAAAAAATGGTGACCTGAGGTCACATCAGCACATGAGGGAATGGAGGTTTTCCAAATTTCATGTCCAGCCAATTCACCTAATTAACGTAATTCACCTAATTAGATAATAGCTACAGCAGTACTATTTTTGGTATCTCTACAATTTATAGTGCGGCAGTGATACCAATTTTGGTAGGTGTAAAAACTGATATCAGTATATTTAACCAAATCAGTGCAGTTCCTGATAAAAGGGCATTTTTGGTCTATATCCTAATTGCCATTTTAGAACAATGGGTAGACATGCCTTATATCAATTGAGCTGTCTGAAGAATTTGTCAGATTAGGTGAATAAGGTAAATTTGGTAAAGCAGTTAAGGGAATGTTAATTTGGAAAAATCTTCATTGACCGGGTTAGAGTGAACGATACAGACAAAGATAGAATATTGTGATGACAAACCTGACGTAAATGGCAGTAATGAACAACATTTAGAGTGATACCGTGATAAACACTCAGCCATCGTCTAATCACCAAATAGATTATATTATAAAATGTACGAATAAAGGCCTACATATTATCATGCACGACAGGAATCAAATAATGCACTGTCCATTTCGCACATATTTGTCTAATTCGCATATAAACTAACGGTTAAAGGCTTTGTATTTTACACGAACATCCAGTACACACAAATCGTATCATTTTGGAAACGAAGAGAACGAAAGAATTTCACGCTGTGCTTTTGATGCACCATTGTTAAACTTCTGAAACAAATTTGTGTATTGAATCAGTCAGTTTTCTAGGTAAATTATAAGGAATACGACTATGGTGTCTTATTTATTAATTATCCTAATTTGTTATAAAGGGATATAAATTTCCTGGACCTCAGCTGGTTTTTCTCAGCTTATCAGTACAGAAGTTTAACAATAGCGCATCAAAAGCACAGTTGTACGTATTATCTTTACCTGCTTTAGTTTTTTCCAACTTGCTAATCAAACTAATAATAGACGTGCATAAAACCATGAAATGCATGTTCCATAGGCCATCAATGGGGATTCTCAATTTTGCCACAGATATTTTGACCGCGCTTCTTCGAAAACAAATAAATTGGGTGTTCTTTATTGTTTCCGGTCTACTAATGCGTATTGTACAGACGGGGTGCAATAACTGGAAATTAGTTATGATAGACTTATGAAAAGAAAGGGTAAATAAGACAATCAATTCCATTATTTGTTACAAAGGTTCCATTTATTGTCAGCTATTTACTGTCTATCAATGTAAATCAGAACAAACGGAATTTCCAAACACCCAGTACAAATAAAAGTGCCAACCATTGGTGCACAATAGTGGTTTTAGTTTGTCCAACTGTTCTTTCATCTGATATTGATAGATCGATAACAGCTCAATATGACAAAAAGACAGGAAATATTGAACTAAAATGTGTTTTTACACGGATGTGTTCACTTTTTGTCTGTTAAACAGGTGTTCTCTTGATATAATATGGGCAGAAATATACTATACATAATGCTAACCTCTTGGATATTTAAACTAACAATGTAATGACATGAAAACGTATAAATGCTAGACAATAAAATTAACATTGTGTTTGTGTAAGAAAAGCACAGCATAAGACTACTCCCGATTATTTCCTTCAGTAAATTTCTGAAGAACAGAATTCCACACTGCGTTACTGATTATTTTCGAAAGTTAAACAAAAATAAAGGCACGTTCAGATCTTGATTTAGAAATTTGACAATCAATTTTAGATTTCTATCTCAGGATTTGTTTCCAGTACACAGAATTCGCATCATTTTGGAAACGAAGAGAACAAAAGAGAGAACGAAAGAATTTCACGCTGTGCTTTTGATGCGCTATTGTTAAACTTCTGATACAAATTCCGTGTATTGGTTCTCGTGAATTCTGCAGTTCTAAACTCATATTGATGAACATTTCTTCTTTACTTTGATATTCAGATACAAATAAGAATTATTACTTAAGAATGGTAGACAGATCACACAATGTTTGCTATGTGATATTGTGCAATGGACATCAATAGCCTCCGCCACCAGAGGTCGATTGTTTTTTGCGTGTGTAGAGTAAGTGATTCCATTACAAAACACTAATTCTTAACTTTTCCCCATTTTAGAACAAAAGCATTCAAATCAGTATTACTGATGAGCATACAACATGAATTTTAGTATCTTTCTGACTATGATATTATAATACAGACCCATCAACGGTCTGACAATGACCGTTGATGGGTCTGTATTAAACGTATTAAACGTGCACAGCCATCAGTCCAAAAGAATAAATCGTATTAAATCGTTTTTGAAATGTTTCTGTAAAGTGTCGTGCTATTGCTTTAATATGAATTTCTTGCACTGATCACATTTTAATCTTCTTCTCATCGACTAGCGGTTGTGTGTCGCACGCTATCGTCAACCTTCTCGCGTTGTTTCCGAGCGTGCACCGACGCCACGATCGCTAGGACAATAAAGTCCAGGATCTCGCACATTGTGAGGACGGACGCCCCGAGCAACAGGCCGAGGAAACCTCCAACCTGTAAACAGAAAATGAATAGTTCACTAAGATAACAAAGGGATCTGCAGAATGTGTCACAACAAATGAATAGTTTAGTGCGTTAAAGTAGAATCATCTCCTAAAATTATATTCTATATTATACATCTAAATACGGCAGATGAAGACTTTGCATAAATGAATTGAACTTGAAACAATATTGAAATATATAAATTGATGGCACAAATGTAAATCTTTAACCCAGTCTTTTGGATAAAATGAAGACCATTTTAGTCTTTGGCCTTCCTTTGTGTTGTGTGATTTGTAGACGTACACAAATCATTTTAAAACATTACAGTTACAGAAAAATTGAACAGTTATTTTGGTTGTCATCATTGCCGAAAATATGCTGAGAATTGAAAGTAAAAGAAGAGTAGTTGCCCTACCTCACCGAGCAGGCTGAGGAACTCAAACGCGGGTTGTTGTGCGATTTCCTCTACCGTCAGGTACTTGTAGTAAACGTCCAGGTTCAGGAAATTCTCTCTAAAACGAGTTCAAAAGGACTAATGTAAATAGAGCACAAATTGATTTCAGAATAACGGAATATACAGCTCTTGAAACAGATATTATTTTGTGCATATTGATACGGCTTCTATTTACAATACTTTAACCCAGAGTGATTAATTGACAGAATTCCAAGCAGATGTGAGGCTAATTTGTTTTTGTGCCCCGATTCTTAGTTCAAGCACCTAGGGTCACAGATCAGTGCTCACAATGGAACAATAAAGATCCAATGTTCATGATGTAAACACTG
>JBCAUI010469172.1:0-13750 GCA_038406195.1 Haplosyllis anthogorgicola
CAGCCAATGATACAGCTTCAGAGCCCTCTACATGTATAAATGTACAGTGCAATAAATATGCCGGAAAGTGCTAAATACGTATGGGTGTATGAGTGGTTTTTCATTACATAACATCAATCCCCAATGTGCCCCGCCCCCACTTCGCCGTACAGATAATAATCGATCAATCGCTTTATCCTCTTGTGTTGTTAAGTTTTGTTAAAAACAATACACGGAGAATCGGGCACGGGGCGGTGAATGGACAGCGGAGATCGGGACGAAATTCCTGACTCGTGGCGTCTTTATTATACACCCACAGTGGGTAGGTAACGTTACAGGGTAGGTGGATCTGTAATGTTTCCAGTCAAATGTTGTGCTTTGAATTCCTTGATCTCAATCTGATTCCTGTTATACAAACATAAGACTACATAGTGACTTGACTAAATCATGGACACACTCTGTGACTGTAGTTTTGCAAATATTTTCCCACATCAAGGCAAGTCTTGCAGACTTACTTGACAAAACACTCGATCTCTGTTTACGACTTTAGACCCTATAATGTTTGTAAATACACTTTCCATTAGGATCTTTGTTTTAGTCCCATTTCCATGGTGATATGCTCAGTAGGTAAATAAAACGAAAAAGTGAAAAGTCGACCCCGAATTAGAAACTTTGAGGCGGCATTATAAAATATCGTACTGTGATATCTTTGTCTCCATAGTTTTTCAGGAAAAGCTGGGAGTTGCTTTTTTTTCATTATTGAAACAAAATAATTTGACGCTAAACGTTTTCAAATTAATGGCAATTTTAGAAGCTGTTCCAAGTTGATACAATATACATTATTTCCGCGGATGCAGGAATTATTATCTCATAATTTTGTTACTGGTAATGGTATGAATATACAGTCGTCCTCGCTTATATCGATATCCCGCTGATATCGATACAATCTCTTGCTGTCAGTCAAATTAAAATATTTGTTCCGCTAAGATTGATATCCCACTTATATCGATACAATTTATGTCGCCAAATATATCGATACAACCGGGGACCACTGTAATTGTGTAGCACTTCTTAACTAATCAAAAGAAAGAAAATTTTAATGATTTTCGAACAACAGAAATTCACTCTGTGTTTATATTCACATTAATATTACAGAGTGAATTTCATTTTCTCGGGTTCACAAAGAGTTGACCGTTTGTACTTGCGAAGAAAGTAGATTATTATCTTTTCCTCACTGCATGTTCATTTTAGGAAAATACTTACTTCGGTTTTCAAATTATTTTCAAAACGTCTACAGGGAATAATATACCGTCCGTCAAAGCCATTACATTTAATGATATTCTGCCAAAGAGCAAAATAGGCATAGTGTCTCCTCGGTGGCTTTGGTTGCGTTTGCGTGATTGGAAAGCCTTACACAGAAATGAAAACGGTTTCCTGAATTTGGATGGCGTCATTTTGAACTTTGTCACCATGTTCTTATTACATTATTATATTGCCTTTTGAAACACCTTTGTTCAGAAATATTTTGGCAGTGATCAGCTCATGGTTTGCTATTTAATTTGGAAACAAAAACAATTCAGAGATGGAAATGTTTTCAGTTTGAGACCAAAACTTGCCTGAATTTTATCGTTTGCAATATGATGACATTTCTTCAGCTGCAGCAGGACACGAAAAGAAGCGAAGTTGAAGAATGATGTAACAAATCTTCCTGTGGTGTGGAAATACTGCTGTTTCTTTCCTTTCATGAATTCCACGTTGGTACGAACCTATTGCCTGGTGATGAAATGATATAATTTTGCATAGATAATATGGCAGAATGAATCGGATGTTTAATATTAATATCACTCTGGTACTAATGATAATGCAGGATGCAGGTAAGAGCAATTTCAATTTACCAAATATTGTATCTACTATGTACAATCCACTTTTCTTCTATTCAGTCAACTGAAATTCTTGTCAAAACTGTAAAATATAATGAGATAAGCCGGTGATTTGCATTTCATTTTTGGAAACTGAAGTATCCTTTACTGGCATGTCTCGGAAATCTATTGTTCTCCGCAAAAATTGAGAGTCATGAGAAATTTTAATCTTTTGCTATTCAGGTGGATATTTTTATTTGGGATAATAGAATGTAACGCAACACCTTTCGGTTCACAGCGTGAATTCTATGATTCCTAAGTGAATACATGTATTTCTGGAGTGCCTTTCAAAATAATAAAACCCACAACATATTGAAAAAATTATTAGAAGCATTCAAAGACTTGATCACATCATTCTTGTTGTGCCTTGCAAAGCCACAGTGGAATTTCTATTCTTCCCAAAATAAATTAAATTTCATCCTAATTCAATTGATTTCAGCACTGTACGAACAAATACTTCAGCCAGTTTTCACTTTGTATTCCCAATTATATTTAATAAGTCGTGTAATAGTGGAAACCAATTACAGAGGAGTCAATTTAAAAACATATGAATTCTTTTGGAAACTCTTTTCGTCTGATGTAGTTGTATCAATACCAATTTGTATATACTTTTTATTTCAGTAATATTAACATCAAGTTCTGAATGGTTTCTTTCGGAAATGGGAACCGACTCTGAAGACTGTGGATCGAAAACGAATGCGTGCGCATCCTTGGAATTCGTGGTAACTCGCAGTCAGTCTAATGATCATATATTTGTCGAAGGTACTGTGAATAGTTCGCACGTATTTCACCATTGTTCTGCAAAGATTATTATCAAAAATCTAACTCTTGAGGGAAGGGGTCCAAGTCAACCGTCAATTGGATGTAAAACATTGTCAAAAGTGGAATTTAACGATTCAGCCGGTCACAGTGAATACAGAATGGCTCCCTTTCTGTTTCATTTCCGGAAGAGTGAAATTCATTTGGTTAATTTGATCCTCAGTAGTGGATATATTTTAACAGCAGACAGCACTTTAAACATAACGGACAGTTCCATCCAAGATGCGGTGATACATCTCATGGATGAGTACACATTCATTGAACATTCCAAGTTGACAAAACTTGACTGGATGATTGCAGCTTTTATTTTGGAACTCTACACCGGATATTTAAGGAAAAAAAACAAAACTAATATTACAGATGGAACAAATAGGTTTGATTGTCTGACAGCATCGTTAATGATTGAGAACGTAACTTGGACGCACATTACATTGAACATGTCGGGGTTTATCCCACTAGATAAACTACTAACTGATGGCATTCAGACAATATGCATTCAGGTAACAATTGAAATATTCAATAGTTTCCCGGCAGATAGACTGATATATGCAGTAGGTGTTGAAAAACTTCATTTCAATGTGTATCAAAGCGAATTTGAAGGAAGAGAGAGCGGAACAAACATTTTAGGAGGAGTTGATTTGTATTCTTTTTGCACGCCAACGGGTGTTATCAAGGATACCTTATTCAATGGATTGAAGTATGCGGATTTGGCCTATGCTCTACTGGCTAACAATTTCTTTTCTACCGCGGTATTTAAGATGCACATTTTCAAACACAGTTACAGACAGGAAGAACTATGTCAATTTTGCAAACGTAATGCACGTCACATGTACCATCCTGATATAGTTATATTGAATACAACATTTAAGAACAATATGGGTGCTGTAGCCTTTTCTTCCGCTCAACCTGAATCCTCCTCGCAACCTCCTTGCGTTAAATTTGATAGACCACCGACTTTTAAAATCTTGGCGCTTATACTTGATAGTAACTTTGTGGGGGATGAAAAGGTTGGCCATGGGGGAGGGGTGGAAGTCACGCTTGGGCCAACTTTACAACTGGCCATAAGAAATTGTACTTTCACAGACAATAAAGCTGGAATAAGACCTTTCGCTACGCCAATGTTGATAACAGGAAGACCAATCATGGTGTCCTCCGTTACTGGCCATGTAAAAATCTAAATCAGTGGTACATATGAGTATTGGAACATATTTAAATCACACTTTAAAGATAACAGTGAATGTTACTGGACTTGGTGGTGCTTTATATTTACAACAGGGTATGTTAGACGTCAAGAATTGCCATTTCCACAACAACAGCGCCAACAGGCCTGGTGGTTCTGTATTTATTTCACGCAAAACTCATGTTAGAATAAAAAGTAGTCAATTCTACAAAAATGGACACCATAGAAATATAACAAACGGACTGATAATCTATTCACGAGGCGAAAAAGTAACATTGTCAGATGTCGCATTTCATGTGTGAGCATTACCACCCTCCAAAGCTGCAGTGATCTATCACGATGAAGATATTTTCGAATCTGGCACAATCTACATTACAAACATAGAAATTAAATGCCCAGAGGATAGCAAACTGGAACTTTACAACAGTTCAGATATCTACGATTCCTTAAATTTTTATTCACCAAAACGATTGTTATCTTTTAAGATTTTACAGTATTTCTGTGTGTCCTGTATCAGTAACACATACACTCTAGAAACTGGTTTGTACAAAATCGCTGGTCCAGAGGATATTTATCCTCCCGATATGCCATTAGAAAAGTTGCCATTCGTATTACCTCCTCCCCCTCCGCTAATGGAGACCGGTGTAACGTACACTCACAACGTTACGTATGTGGACTATCCTTGCAAACCCTGCCCATACGGCGCAAGATGTCACGGATGGAGTCACATTTTACACGTGCCCCTTTGGTTATTGTTGTACAAGTAGACAATGTAAGACGTTTAATCAGTGTGCTTCATTCAGAAGTGGTACTCTATGTGGTACGTGTGAAGGAGGCTATTCAGAGGCACTCTTCTCTGTTAAATGCCTACCAGATAACCAATGTGAAGCTTATTATTGGATGCTTGCAATCGGTCTATTGTTATCCATCACGTATGCCTTATTCCTTTTATTTCAAAATGATGTGAAGCAGTTCATTTATTCGGCACCGATAGGGAAAACAACCTTTGTGTCGCATTTAAGAAATGATGCAAACAGTTTGAAAGAATCGCGTAAAAAAGTAACAACAATAATTGACGTAATGGAATTGAATCGACTGAACAAAATAAGAACGTTCGTGCTCAGAAAAATGGAACAGTTCAATTCAGGAATAGAAATGTTCCTGCAGTAGAAAAAGACACCTTTCGGCAGAGGAGAGGAGAACATTCTGGATACAGGGATACAAAATGGCAAAAGAACGCAATACCACAGGACACTGAACCAACCGACGAGGGAGGGACATTTCTTATTCTCCTGTTCTATTACTTTCAAGATGCATCTATTATTCAAATAACCGCCCCATACTCGGAACCAGAAGACTATGAAATCAGGTTGCTGAAGAAGATCATTGGTGGTCTGTTCAAATTTCAATTACATGTGCTGCAATTTGCAAGTTCAGTTTGTATTCATTCCAACCATTTTCATATTTCTTTCAATGGCATACACCATATCTAGGTATGCAGCATCTAAGACTAATAACACGTGTCTAGCCAAGAAAGTTCAGTCGAAGGTGCCAATGGCAGTTATGCTTGCTATTTTGTTTTCTTTCCAGAAATTAGCAGCATCAGCCTTTTCCCTTGTGTACTGTGTCCCCTTTGAAAACACATCCGTCTTATTTATAGATGGAAACTTAGAATGTTAAACATATTGGCAAATCATCATTGTTGTGTACATCTCTATTTCAATTCTGCCTTTTTGCTTGTACACAACGTTTGCCACTACTTATCTAAAGAATGGAAAGCTGTCTCTTCCTGTGTACTTTATTGGTTGTTTTTTGCCCCTTCCTGTCTTACTGTACGTATGTGTGAGGGATCAATTTTGCGCAAGATGCTCACCTATCGAGAAGGATATCCCAGATGCTTTAAGGGTCTACAGTTTGCTTTAAGGGCCATACAAAGACTGATATCACCATCCTATCCAAAAAAATTAGTATTTGTTTCAATGGAGTTCTTTTGATTAGAAGATCTATTTTAATTCTTTTGTTTACTTTTTTTCATAACTTGTCTTTGAGGCTATTGTTAATGTCATTTTTGTGCATTTTGGCGTTAACTCTTCAAACACATTCACAGCCATGCAAAGAAAGACGTTCCAATATTGCAGCTTTCATTTCAAATATGTCTCTAGTGATAGTATCCTGTATTAATCTAGTCAAAGCTGTATTTGTCACTTCTGAATATATTCCAGTTGGACCCATTTTGACCTTTTCTGATGTATTGCATTCAATTGAAGAGTGCCTATTGTTTTGGATTCCACTCATTGGTATTGGTATTGTGTTTAGAATTGTCATAGTGAGAACAATGTTGAAAATTACATCAAGAGCCAAAAGTGGCTGTTAGTTTTAAGAGTTATATAATTTTTGTATCATTCCATATCGCCTACCATTAATAGATACGGAAAGAAATCTACCTAATCATTCAAACAATCAAAATGTGTCATGATTTCCATTTTACTGTGTCTTTATTAATATGTACTTACTGGCCGACAACAGACAGAAATGTACACCCTATGAAACAGATTTCTAACATTTCGCGATGCGTTTTTAAACCGTATTTGAGGATATAAAACGCAAATACCCAGTGTATTGTGAAATAAAACAGAAATGCACATTTCAAAAACAACTCATCCCTGACATCAGTGGAACCTTTATGACTATAAAAATTCACGCTGTGCCACCATAACAGAAAATTGGTGCAAAATAAATAGACATTGTTCTTGTCACAGCAAGAAATTCACGCTAAATCTCTGCCAAATTGCTGGACAAACCAGAATTACTCTCCACATGCTTTAAAAAATTTGTGAAAATTTAATGTCCTGATTTGCAGTTCCAGAACCGCTCGGAACATTGTGATTAATGGAATTTCATGAAAGAGGAATGAATCAAAACTTTTTCAAGACAAGCAATTCTTAGTTTACCGAATCTGTCTAATTGGCAGGACGGTCATTTTCACTTAATCTTTAGTTTCGATTCACAAAATATTGTCGGCGTGCATGTGCATTCCTCTTCTTTCTTTTTTTTAAACCAAAGTTCGACTAATTTTCATGTCTATTATTTACTGAAATGCATACAGACACATACACACTTACACACAAAATAATGTTCACTATGAAGAACCCTAACTCGGGATGAAAAAGCTTCCAAAAAATCAAATTTCATGCCGTGCACTTGTACGCTTCAAACGAGGTTTATTTATGGTTCACATAATCCAGGTAATTCATACCAGTAATCCCACCAATACTGATACGAATTTTCTTGTCCAATCAGGCAAATTAGCCTCATTAGGCAAACAAAAATAAATGAAAAAAGGCTTATCTATCGTAGTCCCAAGAACTTTCAGCAGTTGTTTCCCTTAAGTGTCCAAAAGAGGTTTTATTTACATCAGAATATCATCAATGCAGTAGAATCTGCCGTCTTGCTGCATGTTTTTAAGTCGTATAAAATAAAGAGTTCACTGTAGAATAATACTAAATGTAATCAATTAAAGACTATGCCGAACCATTAATTTTGGTTTTTATTATTGCTCATTTTGTTCGAAACTGAAGGTGAAATAAGATTTACCCTCAATACTGAATAGATTATATCACAGATCGTTAAATTTATATCAATTTTATTTCAATAGAATCTCAATAACTCAGCGTGAGGTTCAATTGAAATCCAATTGTTGCGGTACCTTAAACTTTTGATAGTTATTTAATGATCTGACACTGATTTATTTCTAGGATTGTTTGCAAGACAAGCAATAACATATATCGCATTAGATAGGGAGACAGACAGCTTAATGTCGTTAAACGTTTAGTTTAATCCAATCCGTTTTAACTAATCAAAACATATTTCTGTATATTTCATTTGTTTCTTAGCAACACAAAGAGAAAACATTGAAAACAGGATAATGGTGGTTGACAAGTAGTGACATGGATATATGCAGAAGCCCTACAATGCAATCGAAGCCTTTAGCACTAATTGTCCAACAGATTGAGTATCGCATTTTCCCCGCCTGTTAAATCTTATTACACCAACTACAAATGTTCTGAAATTGTGTTCCTGCGTAAGTCTAAAGCATGGGGTGAACACACCATTGCAATTACAAACTGTACATTATATTTCTTCAACATTCTGTTTCATCGTTATATCCAGTTAATAATGCAAATAGTGCAGTACATGTTATCTTTCAAATTGAATTGGTGTGAGATTGTTTTTAGTTTCGTTGTTAGTTTTAGATTGTATAATCTAAATTCAGTCCTACTGTTTCAAACAATTTACCGTAGACATAACCGCAATAAAGTGATGTGAAAGTCAATAATTCTGGTTTATGCTATTTGTATTATCAACTTTAAACAATTGAAATACTTTAGTTTTAAAAACATACCGGGATAGCGCATTATTTATACAGTAAAGTCTCTTTGAAAGGAATGCCTGTGAAGAGAAAGTTTGTCTCTAACGAAAGGAATTCTCTGCAACCTGTTGTATTGAATTCCATTGTATTTGGTCTGTATCAAGAGAAAGATTTTCTCAAGCGAAAGAATTTCCTTTCAATTTTGACATTTCTCTTCACACAGACTTTACTGTATTGTCTGATTTGAGAAACTTTTTATTCTCTGATGCACCAGCTCCTGAAATGGATTTCATTCCGCGTCAATGGAATTTCATATTTTGTCTTTGATTCAGAAGAAAGCATCTATTATTCTCAAAATGAAGAGCCTTAACTACCCATTTCATCCTCTGATGTATGGGAAGCAGAGAGTGCGACGAAGTTCATTTGATCAGCACAGGATATCAGTGGGTCCTGGAAACAATAGAAATTCACGTTGTGTTTGTTTTGTTGAGAAAAGCACACATCGAATCAGTTTCTATAAGGAAGCACTCCAGGTTCTTTCTAATTAATCATACCCTACTCAATTAGTCAGATTGGGTAGAGTAGGCAAATTAGACAGGAAATTTACACTACTATTATTTGTAAAATAATGATAATGGTCAACGACTAATTTTAGGTTCATTAAATTTAGTAGTCAACTACTAAAATAGTATAAATTTCCGTGTCTTAATCTACCAAATCTACAGAATCTACGAAATCTGCCTAATCTGCATAGGCAGGCAAAACAAGAAAACTTCCATTAAATATTTATGGTTCTTCTTATTCCTTTCTCTGCCTAGTGACGCAAATTAATACCATTGTTGATAAAATAATGTATATGGCCAAAAATGACTACATTTTAAGTCAATTACTAAAAATTTGTAATATTAAGTCGCTGACATTAGCAAATTTCGTTCACAAAATCACATCATGTTTGTTGCGACAGTGTGAATGTGGGAGGTGACTTGGAGACAATTAGATCGAGGTGATGACTATGACCTGGTTGAAAACGTTGGAAGCGTATTTTGCCTATTGAATTATTTCAACCATAGAATACATGTCCTTAGATCAAGAGCATGTAGTGGATCACTGTAATAAGTTGTATAATTTTGTACCAGGTAACACATGTCAGCTAAACTGTTTTAGGAGGTGTGGATTACAACTTATATCAGGCATGTTTATTAGACACACTTTTGTTTACATGTGTTTACATCATAGTTGTGCATTGATAGTCGCATAATCTCTCCTTCTAATATTAGCTCACACTAACTAGGTTGAATTTCAGTTTGAGAATCAGAAAGCGTGTTACATCTATGAATTTATGTAAAATAATAAATTACATTTCTAACACATGTCGAGCACATTAATGATTTTGGCAACACGAGCGCGGTATCTGTATCAGCCTCCAAGCAAGTGTCCAATAAGAGCGAATATCCGAGGGATTAAGTCCGAGGATTTAGTTCTTATTGGACATGCACTTACAAAGAGGCTATTTTACTTAATTTACGTCTCTTAATGAACACTTTTCAAAAGTAATATAAACTTTTTTGTGGGTCAACTTCTATGCATTAGCCTAGTCCCGTCAAAACGAGATTTGTTTGTATTTAAACAACATTTGAGTTATTCTATTATGAGGGATGATTTGCAAATATACCTTAGCATCTTCATAAATTTATATCAATACAAAGTGTCATCAATTTATTACAGCCAAAACAAACAGTTATAGTAATTTAAATTTTAGGTTTTAAGTTTTGTGAAAATTATGTTTATTTACGTGTTTAGCAAAACTAAGAAATAAGCTAAATACCTATTTTTCGTCACTTAACAAAGTAAATAAACAAATCAACAAGACGATATCTCGTCTTGATGTGACTTAGCTATTGCGATTGGCTACATAACTGTCCATTCATGAAAGCTCACGTATCGCTGAGAATAATAGAACTTGACATCAAAGTTAATTAATTGCGTTGAAACCATCTGTGGCAGGAAACGTATCTGACTTTCTAGGTAAAGATTAAATTGTCTTGACCTTATTTGTCCTAAAATTATAAAGGTTCCGAAAATTCATAAAGAATTCAATGCTTTGCAGCGTTACATTTTTCACTAATTGTCACAATTAACTCTGGTTAACTGATATTTCACTATCACATCCTAGTGACATTACGTTGACGCAAGATCAGTTTACGTTTTATTAACCGTCTTAAATTAAATCACCATCGCCTTTTCCGTCACGAATCCAGAATATCATGTCATTCATTCCATGCTAACAATCGGACATCGTGAAATTCTATTGTACCCGCTCGTTTGTACGAAAGTGTAATGTAGTGTTTTCGGTTGTGTTTGTGTTGAGTGTGTTAGGCTAGATTATGTCACTGTCTGCTGTCTTGAATGGTTTTGTCCAGATATATCGTACGTCATTCGTCATTCGCATCAACGTTAATGGGTCAAGTGTTCATAAATATGATCAACGAACTGAGTCAAAATTAAATAGGAATCTCGTGCCACATAGTAAACACGTGATTGTTGGTGGTGGGTGATGTGTGGACCCACTGTGAAACAGTGTAGTCAGTAAAGTAGACTTCGGTTGTCAACAGGGCTGATCTGTAATGAATTATAAACTAAGTTGTATGGTTGAAAGTCGTTATTTTTCGTTATTTTAAATTATTCACGAAATTACATGTAATTATTCTTTGATAAATGTGCTGCGTGTGGATATTTGGTGTGCTACATCAAAGACAACCTGAAATTGGGTACATGCGATAGTCTAAACAAGATGCAATCCAGCGGTAGAAGTGGCTATGTGAGACATGACTATAAGAGGGTAAAGAGGACAACCAGCTACATAGCGGATCGACAGCATGCTCCTGGGGTATGCAGCTTAACCGTTATCTCTTGGAAGACGTTGGGTATACTTAAGCGTGGCCCCGGCGTAGTTTTGATAAATACACACAAATTAAAATTTAACATTTAGTGTTCATATTAATTCAAATACGAATAAACTTTAAAAACTACGCAATAGCATGGGGATGCTTTTGCTATGTTATTTTGTTGGTCAATTTACTCGTCAAAAATACCCTAGTTTTGTTCAAATGATATCATCCTCATGGGTACCACTGTCACGTAAGGGGGTATAAGTAGCAGGTGCAGGGCGCGATGTAGCCGCACTTCTCAGACCGCGCTTCTTTCAGCAGGTACGTTTTGGATTGGGGATTTTTATCATTCGAGTCGTTTCTGGATTAAATATGTTGGATATGACAAATACTGGATTATATTGGATGATTTGCATATCGCAAAAAAGAACATAATATAATAGTACTTCTTTTATTAAAATTCTAAAGGAACTGCAGCAGTGCATAATCTTTGTTGTTGATGGAATAGAAATTATAGCATATTCTTGGTAATAATAGGAGAATTTTCTTTTACAGCTTGGTCAGTGTTGCCATTTCCTTTAGTGAAGCCTTTGGAGGGAACGTAACGTGACCTCAGAGAGACTTCACGATGTCTTTTAAAAACCCTCTTCTGGAAGATCCAGACTTCAAGGTAAGGTTGATCACTTTCAACCTGTAATATTAACTATCAGTCAAAGAATCAGAACCGCACTAAATGCACTTTTGTTGAAAAGTCTAATTGGCAGGATTTACAAAAATAAAATTCAATAGCAAATAAAATAGACAAATTATTAATCTTTAATGTTTGTGTTTTTCAAAAAGTCCTCATTGATTCTTCCACAAATAAATTGAAATCATTCGTATTTTAGTGGCTAGCTGTAGATAGGCTCAAATTGTTGCAAGAAGCCCAACCTTTCGATGGCAAAAAGAACTGTTGGATTTCCGATGAGAGAGATGGGTATGCACCCGCTGAGATCGTGTCTACCACCGGGGAAAAAGTTACGGTTCAAAACACCATCAGCAAACAGGTATTTCTATTTCTTAAATTTCTACCCGCCTGCAATAAAATTTTTTTAAAAGATTACTTTACTAGTATTTAAAACAGCTCATTTTCCGACAATAGAATTCTTTGCTACGTCTTTCACTCGATGAAAAACACCTATTGTTCTCAAATTATATTGAGAACTCTGATGTTACCAAATATCAAGTGTATTCTACTCAGCAGAAAAAAGTTAAGTAGGAAACATTTTGAAACAAAAGTATTTTTTACGTTTAATAGAATCAAAAGAATTTTCTTTATCTGAGAAAATGACGGTCTTATCAATATCATATTCCCACCTTTCAGGAGGTAGAAGTAAAGAAGGATGACATCAATCAGATGAATCCTCCGAAGTTCGAGATGATAGCCGATATGGCTAACTTAACCTACCTCAATGAAGCTTCTGTTCTGCACAATCTGAAGCAAAGATACGTCAAGGGCTTCATCTATGTAAGTTGAATTCAATTCGTTGCTTCGTTGCTTAAACCATCAATACTCTGAATATTCACACGTGCATGATGCGTGATAATTATCTTACGGATTTACAATGTACGGAGCAAAAAATAAAATACGGAAAGGAAAAGAATAAAACAGAAACAGTACACAAAATTGTACGAATTTTGAACACGGTATCTCCCTCATACAGGATTTTGTACACAATTGCTACGGTTTCTGTGTAATGTCATTTAAAAGAGTGATTTGTTTTAGTTTTAATGATTTTTTTTGTTCAGACATACTCAGGATTGTTCTGTGTAACCATCAACCCATACAAACGTCTTCCTATCTACACCACAAATGTTATTGACAAATACCGTGGTAAGAGGAGAAACGAGATGCCTCCACATTTGTTCTCCATTTCTGACAACGCTTACACTGATATGGTTCAAAGTAAGTTCACTGCTTCTTAGTCCTTTTCCTTTTGGGAAAGGAAACATTTAAACCATTTATTCAAACGTACAGAACAAAAGAATTCTATGCTCTGACTTGCTTGCTTTTGACGTGCTATTATTCCAAATTTGAATTTCATTCTTTGTCTTGGGAAATTAGACACATTAGGCAAATTTCCCTGATTACGTAGGGAAATGTACACTATGTTTAGTAAAACTGTAACTAATTAGTGAAGTAAAAATTCAGTGATGAGATTTAAATTAAGAAGTTTCTAAGTTACCAATATTAGTTATTTTACTAATGCAATAGGTTATTTAGCTTGATAAGGCTGTTCACCTTATTTCGCTAAAACGCAGATGTAAACAAAATTAGCTCCAGGTCAAAAAATATATACTGATTGTAAAGTTGTATTACTTTTCAGATCGTGAGAATCAGTCTATCTTGATCACGTAAGTATTCAATGGAATTATCGGGAAAGTACATAAATCAAAATATTATTGAAGTCATGGTCCGTCAGATGCTGCCCCTTCAATGTAACGGCCATTGGGCAAATTAATAGTCATGAGCTCACAACTGCTGTTCAGCATACAGATATCCAGGATTTCCCGTGGGAGGGGGGGCGCGGGGGGCCGGGGGCGGGGGCGGGGGGCG
>JBCAUI010469283.1:0-13749 GCA_038406195.1 Haplosyllis anthogorgicola
ATTAATTACAACAAAATATAGATCTAGGAATTACAAACAAACTACAAATTTCAACTCAAAATGTAAGGTAAGTGATCGTAAAATAATAATTAAATTTTAAAATACATTCCATATCATTACATCCGTCCAACAGTTAACAAAGAGCAATTTGAGTCTTGACTTGCTTAGTGCACACCTAAGGTGGTGAAAAACGTGTTGTTAATTCGCAAACTGATTTAAAACGGAATATTTTCTAAAAAGGGAGGGTCTATTACTTCACATGTAAGCGAGCATTTAAGCTAACTAATTACATGTACATTTAACTCCATTGAAACAAATATATTAACAGGCGGCATTGCAAGTACTGTTTCACATTAATTTTTACAATTATTTTGTTTTTTTAGGGTTAATAGTTGTGTAGAAACACTCTGCACCTGTACTGTTTCCTAGTTTTAAGAGAGCCTGTCGGCTTTTTAATACTTTACAAGAATGCAGCTATATTTTTATGTTCTTTAAAATTGTAAAGGATCAGCGTACTGTCAAATTGCATTGCATTGCATTGATTACACGATTTGTGTTTTGATGACCGTGGTGATTTTTGTAAAGGTTCCAAGACTTACATTTGTGAAGGATAAGCATACTGTCAAATGGCTTTGCATTGCTTTTTCAAGACGAGTTGTGGTTTGGCAATCATGGTGATTTTTTAACCGTTTGAAAAAAAAACTAGTTTCCTTTGTGTTCTGTGGAGTACATGACATGGAAAAATCTCAATGGTGGAAGTGGTTACATTATGTAGAGATGAAGGCGCATGAAGGTTTATTGATGTTATTAGTAACTGGTTTAATTCGAGAACAGGAATCATCCATTTAAGTCATACTTTATTTCAGATCACTGCTGAGCAGTTGTAACCACATTTTTGTATAACCAAGGAATGAAAACTATGAAAGTATTTATTACACTTTGTGCATAGAGTATATTTTTATGATCATACATAATAAATACAAAGGCTAAGTTTCGATTTTATTAAAGGAACAGGGTGGAATATGTACAATACTTTCAAAGAGTTTTATGTATATTTATATCCTAGAATGTTTAGATTATAAGTTTTTCTATGACCTTTAAGTCTTTTCCGCATCTTTTTGCATGACATCTGGATTCAAAGGCAAAAACATTCTGTGAAAGTATTTTCAGTGAATTGTAATCTGTGAAATAGCGGAATTTCTTGTAAGAGAAACGTTTTGTGAAGGCACTGGTAATTCACGGACAAATTTAATACATGTAAGTGGAACAATTAACATTGGGGTCAGTGGAAGAAATTTGGTGCGGAAAAAAATATCGATATAAGCGGGATATCGATATAAGCGATATCGATATAAGCGGGGAGGAGTGTACTGGAATATATAAACAATTTTTATGCAAAGAAGCAGTGGTAATTTCATAAATCGAATCACTAACTGGTACATTGCATAAATTAAACAGATGGAATATCGGGTAAATAATTTGGATCATCTGTATCCTCGGGTGCAAGAGTGACAAGTGGCTTCTTTAACCGTCTTTGAGTCCGACCCTCATTGAAAGAATCCAAATCAAAGATGAAAACTTTATTCCCCTGGTAGTTCACTACAATGGGCTCAATGATACCATTATCGTCTGGAAAAATGAGAAGGATCGAATTATTATTTTGTGGTTTCGTGAATTTGTTGTAATCAGTTTTTGCTAATGGGCCTATGCTGAAAGTAATGCGATATAAACTGAGTGACAGATCATGACACATGAAAAATTGAAAACATAAATGCAAAATTAGCCAACGTGATTCTAATTTACCTTCACTTTCACTGTCACTAGTAATGTTCTCAATGTTCGTTGGGTTTAGGAAATTAAATTTCCTTCTAACCGGCAACAAAACATTTTCGGACTTGTTGGGGGGATCCTTTGCCTGTATTTAGTCCATTGTGGGTAATGTTCCCATTCTCTAAGCCGACTGTACATTCATGTGTTTCCTTTTTTTGTTTGATCTATCGAATGGAGAACCCAAACAGCAGACATTGTTTTTATAAACATTTGATTAAGTCTCATAAAAGTGGCTATTAAATGTGAAGTACATGTACATGTATATTTAGAAAATTCAAAAAGAAATTCATTAAAAAGTGTTTTGAACACTTGTTTTGAGTGACATTTTGCCTTTTACGGCACTTTTCCATTCTATATTTAACCGTAGTGCAGCGTATGCCGAAACATATTTTTTAGATGACAAACATCAAAATACCACGTATACGCATATTTTTTTTTATGTACAAATACAAGGCACAGTAGAAACTACTTTTTACAATAAACTACTTTTTGCAACCACCTTGCCAAAGAAAAACGCGAATTTTTCAAAGTTTTCCTATCAGTATACTGCATACATGAACAGTAGAATCTGTCTTGAGTGGCATCTGTCTTGAGCGATATTTTGCTTTTTTACGGCACTTTTCCCTGACATGAATCCTTAATATTCATGTTTATTTTATCTGTCTGGAACTGCATTACTGGCTTTTACGGCATTCTGGTCATCCAAAAGTACTGTGCCGCTCAAGACAGGTTCTACTGTATTTTTAATTTTTACAATTGTCGTTTCCTCTGTGATTGTTAACTTAGCTTAAGTTCATCTCGAAGATTCAATGACTCTTGGTCAGAGGAGTGCCTACCTACATATTCATTAGTTTTGCTGTTTAAGATTTTTGCAAGAAGCAAACCAAATACAGAACGCTTGGACTGTAAGGTAAAGGATTTGTTAGTTATGTCCAAGCAATCACAAAAGGTATCAAAGAGAGAATCTTGTTTAAGTAATGATGTTTGAGCTGACAGAAAAATATTGCCTCCTTCTTTCAAGAACTCGGCATCATTCAACACCTTCCTAATTGATTCATTAAGGACTGTGAAAAAAGGCACGATAAACTTTGCAGGATATCCCAGATTTCCTTTGCTGCAATCTTCAAATGGACCCCGGGGTATGTGTGAGAGGCTTTGTGGTAGCACAAGTTTGGGAATATCAGATTGTGGAGCTAGGAGACATTTACTTAGGGACAGTTCTGTAGCTTGATCTCTAGAATCAAAGTGATTGCATGACATTTTAATTGCCCATCCACATATTCGCAAATATGCACACCTGTCAACATCAGACTGGGTAACATTTGACTTTGTTGCTGAGGAACTCTCTGCAGAAATAGCTTTAAAGTCATGGCAAATGCTGTCAGCTATTTTCACACTGAAGAACCTTAAAACACCTCCTATCAAATCGACAATGCAATAAGCAACAAAGGGTGGATACTTCTGCAAATCTGGAAAGTTTCTAGCCTTACTACATAAATCCATCCAAAGTTTCAGCAATAGGGGGTGTTATCAACATACTGATTGTGACATTCGGACCAGACTTTGCAGTGTTCTTTGATTAAATGTTCCACCAGTGGTCTAAACTGTTGAGACGACAAAAACATTTCTACATCTTTACTGTACTTAAAACGAATTGCCTGATCTTGAGATATTGTTTCTTTTACTTTTGCCACAATTTCTTCCTTATGTTGAGTTTGAAGCAAATCGCAGACTTCGTTGAGCACATTTTTTTCCAAAACCCAAATTTTTTTCTCGAAAATTAATTGCAAATTATCAAAAATTTATATCAAGATTATAATTTAAAACAATTGTGATTTCGTCTGCCAAAATCTATTGCACAACATCTAAACCCTGTATGAGTATCAATCGAGTAAAGTGAACCCATTGCCCGAACCTTAATACGGTATTGAATGCATAAAATAAAAATAACACATAAGTTTATTGATATTTATATTATTATGATCTCTATTGAGTACTCTAATGCACCTATGGTAACACCCATATTTGGTTTCTAAAAATACTAGTATGTTAATGATTGTTAATGAATAAATGTTAATCTGAAAACTCTTACTGATTTGGTTCCTTTAGCAGATGCCTGATCCGAGTCCTGGGAGCTAAATTCTTCAGCAGATGTTTCACTTTCTGGGTCGAAAAGAAGAGGAGAATCCATTTTGACAACTGAAAGTTAAAGAAATTTTACGTAGTAAATTACAAAGTTTAAATCTAAATTTATAGTGAGTGTCATCGGAATAAGCAGCAATGCCGTTCGGTACAGATAAAATAAGAGGAAATCTCCTTTGGGTGGCCACCAAATTTTGACAAGAAAATTGGTCGTCACTTGGGTGTTATTGTAAAGGAGGAGTTTTCTTTATAATTTAATGCATATTATCTAAAGAGTAACTGTAGTGGAACGAATGATTGGTAGAACAAAAGAAACTCCGCTCAAAGGAAATTCCACTGTAAAGGAAAAAGGTATGTTAAGGGAAAAACTACAAAGTAATGTGCATTAAGATATTTATTTCAAGTGATGTATAGCAGCTATGTGATAATATTAACAAAACATCATGTAACAGATAAATATAATAACGCAAGCCATTCAATACACAGATTTCGATTTAATACAGTTTAGCAAATCATAAAAGTTTCAGGAGCAGATGACTTTACATCCGCTGAATAATTGATCGTTGTACCGCGTAATGATGGGAACATGTTTAACATAATATATGTTTTTGAGAATCCAGACCATATTTCATATTGATACTGCCTACTATTTACGAATACCTCCTTAGGAGATGCTGACTCCTGCTGTTAGTAATAATAGAATGCACTAAGAAAAAATATACACAGCACTGGAAATGACTGCATGACCTGGTCACTATTACAATTGATTAGGTGTGAGGTTTGAACTGGGGCATGAAACAATGCAATGCAATGCATGCTGTCATTTTAGCTTGGTACAGTGTTTACATCATGAACATATTGGATCTTTATTGTTCCATTGTGAGCACTGATCTGTGACCCTATATAGGTACTTGAAACTAGGAATCAGGGCACCAAAAACTCTGTCAGCTAATCACCCCGGAGTTAAAATTGTAAATAGAAGCCGTATCAATATGTAATATTTAGTTAATAATATGAAGAGACAACACATGAATTTTATTTTTTTGTTAGCAATCTTGATGAAAATAGGCTTGCCTAAACTAAAACATTTATCGAATATTTTATCTGGTGTTGCACAGCAATATTTCATTAAAACCGTTAAATATTTAATGGTTAGAAATGGATTGATCAAAATAAGAGACCAATTGACAGGGAAGCTTACTGTTCACTTAACACTTATTTAACAATATTTGATTAATAATAAAGAGAAACCCCTATTTTGAGTAGGACCCATTCCACAAAAAAGAAGGAAATAAACGAAGTGAAAAGATGCAATTCATTTTAGTTGTGACAAGCCTAAAGGCAGCAGCTCTCAAAATCATGTTCTTTGCTTCGACATATTTTATGCAATGAATATGAGTCAGGGCATAGATAATGGAAACGAGAGAAATTACCCGGGTAGGCCGGGTAACAAGTCTATCACGCTGATAAAACAAGTCAATTCTCACCTTTAAACTGTGCTTTGTACAAAATGGCTGCCCAATACATCCCACAAAAAACGTTACAAAACACCCAATATATTTCTCACTCTATGGAGATTTCGCACTAGATGATGCCGCCCCCTATGCATGTTCCATAGGCCATCAATGGAGGATTCGCGATTTGCGACAGATACTACAACCACGCTCCTTCAAAAACAATATACTGGGTGTTCTCTATTGAAAATTTCTCCCTTGATCCTTTGCTGAACAAGCTTGAACATGATCTGGCAGGTGGCTGGACCTTGTACCATGCTGGCATAACCCAATGCGTGCAGATAGACTTATCTGCAGACCTACACCTCCCCCGCCAAGGAGAGGAAGGTGTACCATGCTGGCACAACCCGATGCATGCGTACCAAAATTTAAATAGTTCAATATTGGCTTCTTGCAATTGGCCTGTTTAAAATGGCTTCTTATGTTCTCTTAAAAAATATTGAATTATTTAAATTTCCTATTCAAATATATCTAGATTCCTATTCATTTAACACACCTTAGGTATCTTAACGCGCGGCGCGTTCCCCAGCCATGGCTGGGTTATGCGTGTCTTAAATGAGTCAGGGGTCAAAATGAGACTGCTACAACGCATCACAGTAAAATTACAGGTGTTTTGCTGTGAAATACTATCCAAAACAAGAAGCAAAAAACAAGGTATCTTGCTCACACATTATGCGGAATCATTTTACTATGGTAAAAGATAATTTGTTATCAACAATTTCTAAAACATTTCAGGACTATCTATACGATTTTGTGTGATATGCTTACGGATTGTGATATTAGCTCATAGCAAAGCATGTTAGGCAGGCAAAGGAGGCAGCACCTAACCCGCCTAACCCGCCCTTTCGTCCTGTACCGATGCTGGGGTGTAATCTAATTAGGTTTTGTAAGGACCGCAAAATTCGTTACAACGTATTGTATTGAACTACTTATCTGTCAGAACACAGAATTTACTACAAAAAATCTATTTTTCTATTATAAAATATTTATGTATTGTAATGGATAATGTGCAATTGAAAAATGTAAAAAGGTTATGGATTCCCAATGTGACAGGTCTAACTCCATGCCTCCATAACTCTACGAACTATATGTGCTTCATCCCACAGAAGTGCGTTTTGTCGTTTTGTGTATTGGTTATGCAGTCAAGTTTCTTATTATGAGCCTAAATATAGTATAATAATATTGAGCACAGGGTGTTTCTCCAGGCGTGGTGTTCCATTTAGAGCTACCCACTTACCCAAGGTGTCAGGTCTCTGCACTCTGTAATTGTCCATCAAACAGACGTAACAACTTAATGACAGCTCTTGATCTGCCTCCCTCACCGACACACCTGCAAAGCTGCCAGTTACCGTCATTCTCTGTGAGTCGACGAGAGGCCCAGCGACATTATTCCACAGATCGTAAAATTACTACATCTCCTGAAATTATGATCTTTTTCTGTTCACGCGAAAAGCACAGTGTGCCCTACAGGGCCTCCATAGACAGCATATATGTGTATAAGGGTACATAAGGCAGACGGAGACAATGTCTAATTGAATTGATTATGTTGAAACAATTAATAGATGACATAGATGTACATCTATATCTGAGGTGTTTACACAGAGATAAAGTGAAGACTATGCAGACTATATTTAAGCCTATGTTAAAAGTTAACGTCCGAATTTCAATAACTCAGCATGAAATTTTAAATTCACTTTCATACTGAGTTATTGAAATTCGAATTAACTTTCAATAGTAATTTCACGATCTGTTGCAGTACAAATTGTAATTTAGGAAATATAGCTGTCAGGATCACAAAATCCACTTTGACTCTTAGACAAATGGCGATCTAAATAAGAATAAGCCATTTGTTAATATTTATTGCCACCTGGACACAAAAAGCTCAGCGTTGAGCTCAATGTATTTTGACGACAGTTGACAGTTCTTGGTGACAGTTGACACAAATTTCTAGACTAGTCGATTCATATATTGTAATGACAACAGCTCCTGGAACTGATTTTAATTTGCAACAAAAGAACTACATGCTGTGTCTTTCACTGAAACAAAAGCGACTATCGACTAAAGGAATAAGTATATTCGAAAACACTTTTATTACACATTCTAATAGTAGACAAGATGTTGATAAAGTAAAATGTTTATGATAAAATATTTATATTTATTTCTTCGGGAGACATTTTAAGAGTTGCGGCATGATCAAATCAATAATGTCCAACAGTCCATTGTCATGTCGGACTGTCAAGTGTCGCGACATGTTACCGCCAGAAAACACAAGAATCAGGAAAAATGAAATTAAGTTGAGTATCATTTTTGAAGCATTAAACGATGGTACAGGACCACGTTCCCTCCATATTATTCAAATGGTAAAAACTCTTGTCAACATGACAATACAAACTAAACATTGAAATTTTATCAATTGCAACAAGTCAACTTCATATTGGTATAATCAATGATGATGTGTCCATTGAACGGTCCCGTTTATCGTATTTAATATATTTTATTCAGTGTTACTTTGCTATAGATCTGCCACTGGAGCATCAGCTCCCACGGTATTGAGTTCTTTATCTTGGACACTACATGTCAGCACCAGTATGTGCGCAGTACAGCATGTGCCAAGCTTTAACCTATAGCAGCTCAGCTTAACTGAGATGCTCTAGCACCTGAGCACCCACCAATGAGTGCCTCACTTATCTCCATATAAAACCCAATGCAATTAGGGTTCAGTGTTCATAATTTCAACACAGATTTACAAGTTCATTTTTACAGTTCAGATTCACATTTTACAAATACTCACTACATTCACGACACTTTGTCTTATGATTTATGAATTTATTGAACTTAGAATATTTTGTACAACTTGAACATTATTACTTCATGTGCAACTGTACCATACGCAAGCAATAAAAGGACATCATGTTCAAAGGCAGATTCACTGGACACTCTTGTGGTACCTTACTCAACTAAATGCCATCATAGCATCGAGTAGTTAACAACTTATTTGACAAGACAGTATCCTTACTGACGTAAGACCCTTGCGATCTATATTCACGTAAGAGCCAAGCAAAGTATACATCAACCCCATCGGTACGCACGCACGCACGAGTACCAAAGCAAAGAGTTTCTAAGGCAGCAGTAGTAAAAAGGAGTAGGGACTCGTCACCACCGCCGGTGAACACTATTTAAGAAAGTACAATAGGTTAAAGGCTTGGTAATGGCCAAGTACGACCTTTGCATAAAGATGTACAACACAACATTTGTTGCCATGACGTCAGCAACAAATGACGTCAAACCATTGAAAATGAATGTAGTATCTGCATACACGATTGTAAAAGTGTCACAAACTCATCATGTAGCTGCCCGTTTTCAGGTCACAAAAAACGAAGCTTACTGATACTCCAGAAGTGAAGCTGTCACCGGGCCACAACTCCAAGCAGACCGGCACGGCAGGCGGGCAGCAGGCGAGAACACGGGCGGGCGACGAAGCCGCAAGTGACGCGAATACAAATCCATTTCACGGAGTTCATTTGTAAAACGCACTGGTGGTTCTGATAGTAGGGAGGACGGTACTGGCTGCAGTAGGCAATTCACTGCAGCTTCTAGCAGGTAGGAACTGGTGCTATTTCATTCTCTTCTCTGTCTTTGCTGTCCTGGACTTTCACAGGTTTGAGTGCTTTCTTTCTGTTTTACTTAGAAGGGAAAAGAAAATACTCACTGAGGTCATTGAACTGAAATCTGGAATCTTGTACAGTAACTTTCTATGGTTTCATGTTTGTTTTGGCAGGTGGACGATATCTTCATTTCGGTATTCCATCAGTATTCTATTGTTCTCAGAATAAATAAACAGATAAATAAATCAAAAGAAAAAAAAATTTAAAGCTGAAAGGGAACTAATATTTAGAATACTACCGGATTTGTTATTCACTATTAACAAAAATAAATATGTATTTTTCCATTCGAAATCAACAAATTCTTTTCTTGAGTTAAACCTTGAAGTAATTGCAGCAAACGGAATTTGTATCAGTTTCGAAACGTCCTGAACAAAAGAAAGGACATAAGAATTTCACACTGCGCTTTTGATGCGCCATTGTTCCCAAACTGATACAAAATTCGTGTACTGGATTTCAAGAATACAAAAAAACTTTGCGTTTGATTTTGAATTCGAAAAGAGCCACATGCAAACTTGCTGAAATATCGGGCTGTGACTTCTTCTGATTTTTACACGTTTACTCTTCTTTCATTTGCAAGCATGTAAATTTTATGATTACACAAGCGTTGCGCGAAGTTGAGCCCGACCAATGCCCACCGCCCCCCTGCACTTCCCGGATTTCGTGAAAATGGTATTACCAAATGCACCCAACCGGGACCCATTTGTGGCAAACATGGCGACCTCCATGCCAAAAGAGATTATATAACTGTTCAAAGATGCATAGATACTAGAGACCACCATGCATAGAGACCACACCAATCGAGGTTTTTCCTAATTCACGTCCAACTTAATCTGCCTAATTAGCCTAATAAAGCAGGATGAAACTGTCTTACTTCATTACCTATTTCTAGTTATTTATGTAATTTTTGAATGTTCCACTGTAACTAATCGTGGTAAATATACTATTAATTGATATTTACTGATATAAAGAATGTCAATAATTTGTTGGTTATCTACATCTTGAAATATACAAAAAACTGGTTAGATTTCAAGGAATAGTAGATAATCAATATTATAACAATTAAATTGTCTAACAAATAGGCATGGGAATTAATTTGGAAAAAACCTCTATTAGGTAAAGTTAGGAGCTTATGAATTCATTCATTTGGTAGACGTTCCTAACATGCTATTGACGTAAATAATTACTCGGGATAGGATTTTACTGCATAAGCACAATTAGGATTTTCTGGTCGATAAAATTTACTGAAATATTCTCAACTGGTAATTCAATTCAGGTTTATTTTATATCTTATGAAGAAAAGAAAATGGTAAAACAGAATGAAAGACAAACGTTAAGACAGTTGATACTTGATAGTGTTTACTTTTACTAGGGGGACTTCTGCGCTATTCGGAATTTGTTTGTAAGAACAATAACTTTGTCAAGTTTATATGCAGAAACTTTTATTTGTTTGTTTGCTTACAAACAACCTTTGAGTTATTCCGTCTTAGGAATGAAAGGTTTATTCCTTGAAATTTGTTTTGAAATATACGTATTTGAATTTTTTGTTGGTACAGTTGTTCAGAGTTCAGAAATACCTTACAAGAAATTTTGGAACATCATTTTGGAACAATAGCACATCAAAAGCACGGCGTGAAATTCTTTCGTTCTTACCTTTGTTCTCTTGGTTTCCAAAATGATAGAAATTTCAGGAGCTGGAATAGACTTTCCTGACTTGACAAAAGCTAATAAGAATCGACACTGATTATTAACTTCAATTGTTTTCCCAATGAATTAGACCAGCTCCTGAAATGGATTTCATTTTGGAAACGAAGAGAACAATTGAGAGAACGAAAGAAATTCAAGCTGTGCTTTTGATGCGCTATTGTTTTCAAAATGAAGAGCCTTAACCAGACATTTCACCCTCTGTACATGTCTTCAGTATGTTTGAAATAGAATGCCGTCCCATTGACATAAAAGGGTAATGTTTATATCAACCTTTCAGTGAACAATATTGAGTGAAACTAATTAATTAGTCTTTGGTTGAGGAGATAACTTAATAAAGGGCTAATTACGAGCCTTTTTGATTTCCTGTAGGATTTATTGGTTCAAATCCGAATAAATATAAGTATTAGATTATGTTCCAAGGACGGGCTTTACTGAAACAACAGTCATGCCGCATAGTATTAGCCTAGCTAATTGGCTTATTTGACCCCATCCAATTATGCAGCTTGCGTAAGGTACAGAATTACTTTGTGCTAATACGTACAAATATGTAGATGAAAAAAAATAGCGCTTAAAATTTTGCTCTTTGATTTACGCAGTTTCTGACCATAATCAATCTAAAATAAACCTTCTGTTAGTCGTAGAAGCTACTAAACATGAAAAATAGCAATATAAACAAATGTGCCAGTTTCAAATTGGTTGGCTTGGATTTGTTTCAGTCTCAACATTCATAAATTCAGTCATACATGTTTTATTATCATTGTTTGTTTTTTGGTCTGTGTGCTCATGGACTAGGTTTAGTTAAGATTTCCATAAAAGATTCACATATGTATGATGTAAAATGTGCAGCGATGTTCTCCCATGATGTTCGATGGGAAGTGCAAGCGACATTGGCTGTTGAAAACTGAGTACAAGACAATTTTGTGTAATATTAGCTTGGTCACATCAAAGCGAGGCATTATCTTGTCGATTTGTTGATATTTAAACACAATTTACGTTATTCCATTATGAGGAATGATGGGGTAACTTTTGTACAAATGTATTTTATCTACACAAATTTCAATATAAAGTGTCACTATTTTATTATAACCAAGGCAGTCAATTATAATAGTTTAAATTTCAAATCTTACATGAAACAAACTTCAATTTATATTGCATCTTTACAAAAAACAGTTGACATGACTAAATAATTGTGAAAAAAACCCACAGAAACTTGCCAGTTTTCCGATAAAAAGGAATAGAAATAATAGAATCATGTGGAAATAGTGCTACAAATTTTATGTATTTCTGTTGAAAGTCTTTTTTTAATGTTTTAAATAGAAACTTTGTTGTAGGCAAATTGGGACGAAGATTATTTTTATAAATAAGCAGCTCAGCATTTGTAGGTTGCTTTATTATAATGGAACCCTGTACCTTTCTGCCGCGAATTGCAGTCTACTCTTAAAAAATAAAGAGACATATTTCGAACGTTTCTGACAAAATCTCTGAACTGTGTTACATTTCGTCTTTCTATCACAAATCCTGAAATTCCTATTAGTTTTAAAACAATAGCGCATCAAAAGCACAGCATGGAATTCTTTAGCTTCTTCTTTTGTTCTACACGTTAAATAGGACGTTGATAGGAATTTCAGGATTTGAACAGAAATACGAATTTAGCAAAGAAAACTAGCGCAATGTAAATTTACATGTTCTTGTCACAGCAAGACTGGTAATAAATCCAGCTCGAGTTACCGAGATAAATTCAAAAGTGCTCCGTACTGGCGAATGTTGCTTGGATAGATGTTTTAAACATTTTTGTTGGTAGCTTCTGAAATTTCTATCAATTTGGAAACGTACAAAAATAAAAAAAATCCAAACAAACAAAAAACATATTATGCTTTTAATTTGCAGTTCCTGAAATTGGTTTCATTTTGTGTCAATGAAATTCCATGTGTCTTTGATTTAGACAAAAGCGGCTATTGTTCTCAAAATGAACGCTTCAACTGAACAGATGCCCTCAGCCTCTGTTCCAAAATTGATAGAAATTTCCTGTACGAGCAATCATTACACAAAAGTCGTATCAATTGTGCACATAAGGATATGTAATGGAGCTCCCATAAGGTGCCGTGTTAAACTTCTGATACGAATTTCATGTACTGTTGTTCTCTGTTACTCAAAATTCAAGGTTAATTCTGACCAACAAAAGAAGAAGAACACCGTAAATTTTCATGCAGTGACATGACCATTTGCAGCTTTGATGTGTCGGTGGGAGAGACAAGCTGCTTCGTTTGCCACTTCATTCAGCACATTCACTTCACATTTGACCTTTCCGTTGCCAATAATGTTGGGGAAATTATTCACAGATCAAAGGAAAAATTGTCGCACGTATATGTGGAACCTAATTATTTCATTTGAAAAGATATTTGATACACATGCTGTGATTCCAAGAAAGAAGATTCATTAGTTCGAAACATTGGAATTTCATACTTTGTTTTTATTAGAGGTTTTTTTAAATTCTAACTCTATCTAATTCGTCTAATTCATCTGATTGAATAGGATCGGTCATACCATTACGTAAATTTCATCAAAATTTAACCATATTCAGTCAATGTACTAGTTTTAATGTACTAACAATAATAATTGTATTTATTTTGGTACTTTTCCACCTTCCAATTTAGATGATTTACATGAATTAGCCTCCTTTATTCGTTCAAATTTCTTTTTGTTAAAAATGAAAGAAGCTTTTTTCATATCTGCAAATGAAAAAGGCAATGCAGGTGGCTCAGTATTGGTCAGAGGAAATTTATTGGGGATGACCATCTTTGAATTTGTACATGTCAATTTTTGACACCAGTTCAGCTCAGAGCATTGAGACAATATGGATTGTAATTAGTCACAATGGAAGTGTCACATTCACA
>JBCAUI010469394.1:0-13748 GCA_038406195.1 Haplosyllis anthogorgicola
AGATGGGACACAGGTGCATGTGTGTGTAAAATATGAAGTCTCTATGATCAATAGTGTGCTCAGGGCAGCTGTGCACAAATGATGCCAGATGACAACAATGACAACGCCAGACAACAACGACGGACGACGGACAATTCATGATTCTGTAGGCTCTTTGGCAATTATGCCAAATGAGCCAAAAACCTATTTCGCATTTTTTCTCTATCGACAGTGTACAATTCAACACGATTCTTTGGCAAAGTAATAGTTTACATGAAGAAAATTGCTATTCAAATAACCTGCTTTGACCATCACTGTGAAGAACCGCAAGTACGAGCAACAACACGAGTACCTTTAGATTCATGAAGTCAAGGTACGAAACCAATTCTTGTTAATCCACGTCAAGAAAATTTGGTTGTACTCGAAATTAGGTGCTAAAAAGACATTCAAGCACTGTACAATAAAGAAGTATTTCGTCCTCTTGGTCTTCTCTTTGTTACCAAGTCCAGATGTTGCCGAAATTTGCAGCTTTTTCTGGAGCTAATTTATAGCAAGTTGAAGTATTTTGGTCAGTCAGGGTACAGCTTTACATAAGTGGTACCCAGACTAACATGATAACCATAATTACACCCATTCTATGCGGGACAAGAATTCATTTGCCCTGACAGATTGCAGATTAGTCAAATAAGGAGATAAATCATTTAGATGTAACATGAATATTCCATTAATCAGTGACAGTTTAAAGTGATATGCTTCTGAGGTGATTTGGCTGAAAATAAATTGCAGTGTGTGCTTTCAATGCAGAAACAACACTTACTTCTTCGATAAGTTTGTAAATCACAGATTCTTAGTGAGTGATGATGTAAAACATGTCTGGAATGTTCAACCAAGTTGTTGTCCCAACTTGAGTCAATGTGATGATGGCAGATAAAATGATACAAAGTGAATTTAATTTATCTTTGCCATCAAGAGATGAAATATTACATTATTAATTTATATAAAGTGAAGAAAATTGTGGATCCACTACACTGCCGACAAAAGTCGGTTGTGTGAAGCTGTCTTTATTTCTGCATAGGCTGCGCCAGTTACCTTCATCTTCGATCAACCAAGGCTTCTCCCACGTCCGTGCTTTCGGTCGGCCGTCAATACTGTCTTACTTTGCTTAAAAGCGTTTATAAAATGGTGAACTTGTACTGACATCAGTGGCATTAAATGATTCGATTTAGGTATGGACCTCATTTAGCCATTTATACCAGTCATTTGATTAATAACAGGCTGATTTGCCTCATTGGTATTGGAATTTGTACTATTATTATTAAAATAATCTAAGCTAATTCATTTTAATGGACTTTATTTGTCATCCTAATAATGGGATACATTTTCCCTGCCCAATGAGGCGATTGGCCTCATTCGGCAGGCGAACTTAATTCCGAAAACTTCTATTAAACGACTGGAGGCCTTTCCGGGTGTACGGCAAGGTAATGTGTCACAGCCTGAAAATTTTATATTTGGTATCAGGTTCACCTTCATGATATCAAGGCCACCTTTTAGTATCGAGGTAATCAGGTCACGTTTATGACAATAATTCAAGTTACTTGAGGCTTAAATCAGTAACATGAACCCACAAAAAAGAAGTCTCTGGCAGTTCTTTCGAAGGAGGGGCCAATGGGGTAAACCGAGTACGAAGCTTAGAATCTAGTATGTAAAATAACACATTAGCTTTGTCAAGTTTTGGCAAGATAATATCTTGCCGATTTGTTTGCAAGTAAATAAAATTTTAGTTGTTCCGTTCCGTCAATTATTTATCGAAGCTTGATCTAAAGACCAAGTGTGAAATATCTTGGTCCCGATAGATTACGACTGAAACGTTTACTTTCCTGACTTTCCTCTGCTAATACCGGTATACTGAATACGCAACCTCCAGTCCCCAGAAATGTAGTAATAACAAGCACGTCTCGGAATGTGAGCAAAACGGAGAGAATTTTCCTTTTAATGGCTTCAAAATTATTCCCTTAATTAATCATCTCGCTTACGGCTCGCGGCAAGTGAAAATTACATCTTAAACTAATCTGTGAATAAATCACTTCAGTTTATCATGGTAATTTCATTACTGAGTGACAGCTAGGGGATCATGTGCCTGGTGACTTTCCACATAGAATACTGATGTAGTTATTGCCTTACCGTTTTGTTACAAATAGCATCTATATAAGAAAGCGGTTTTGTTGGCAGTACCCTGTGTGTAAATTACAGTGCGAAGTAGTAGCAAATGTCATTCACAAGCTGTAACTATAAATGGCACACTAGCTGAATTGTTCGAGTGTCATGCAATCGTTTGGTGACATTTGATGTAATGTACCTAATATCTAAGCAACTCGGTTAATAAAACATGCATGTTTTACCTTATGAAGATTTCAAAATTTAAGTGACCATCCTGGACAAGAAACAAACGCTCAGATCTTCAGTGTTGTAATCAGTGAAAAATTGATGATGACATAGCTCAATCCCAGATGTATTTGTCAAACTTGACCCTCTACCTTTGTTGTCGCAAGCGAGCTGCCTAAAAGTGTTCTTGTCAAAAGACCAGTTACTCTAATCCCAATTTCCGCGACTTTTAATTTTTCTGCGAAACTTTTTTATCTAAATTGCACCTATACCTAATGTGGGCCTATGGTGCTACTGAATACATAAATTAATATGTTGGGATCATTAAAATGAAAATATGTTGAGAAACGACTCGTGTACTTGTAACATTTATTTTGTTTCAATGTCAATACTTTGGTCGTGGACCTATGCTGTAATAATATTAATAAAATGAATGCTGCTATAACTTCTATTTGTTGAACAATATTGAGTATATTAAGTTTAAATCTGCAAGACGCATACCGCTTTGCACTGCATTAATTAACTTTCAGTCAGATCAATCACCAATGTATTTTGCACAATACAACTTTGTAAATGTAAATGTAACACATGTGGACAATTTAAATAAAAGCCAGTTCTGCACACTGTAAGCGGCGAATTCCTTTACAGGTGTGCACTGATTTAATTTTTTGTAACGTGCTACTAATTAACACAACGTTCACATGCGTCATCAACAGCTGTATGGCAAGACTAGATCTTAATTGGAACCACGCAACAATGCACATTCTTGACAAGTAAAAAATATTACGAATGCGCAATAATAATTCCAAATAACAATAATAGTTTCACGTTATTACATTACTTGCAGTTTTTGTACACTGCTAAAATTTTGTATAAAACTGTGAGATTCTGTTACAAAAGCACCACTTTTAAATTGAGTTAACCGCTGCACTCAACACTCATTTATTTACTGAAGCGGGAAATTATAGTAAAATAGGTCTTTTAGTCGTGACGAATTAATGTAAAACCATAGACAAAAATAGTGTGCATATAGTTGTGAAGTATATTGCATATGTATATGTACATAATTCTAACTTTCGTCCACATGACTTGTAATCACAATATTCATACAATACAACATTATATTTTAATTTGTATTCACTTGACCTTTTAAAGGTCGTTAACACTACATATTACGGAGATGAAGGTTTTCCCCACGCATTTGTATAACCAAATCATAATATATGGTATATCAACCAGATCAGTTTACAGGTAACGTACCATTACACGTCAGGACATCTGAGTACCCAACAACAACAACCCTCACCTGGATTATTTTAATTTTCGCGGAAATAAATACGTATCACAAAACAAGTTAAAATTTCCTTTACAAAACGTAAAAAAACGAATACATTGCGCATTCAGAAGCCGTTTAGTGCACTGCAGGTTGACGTCAGGAAAAACATTCAACTCCTCTTTAGTTTTGACTCCATTTAGTATGACTTGTGTGACTTGTAAGCATTCTTCCAGATATTCGCCAGACAGACGGTAGAGTGGAAACGATAGAATATGGTCATTGGCGTGGAGACATGCGTCACTATACTCCACGGTAAAATGCTATAAAATTTCAGTGTCACTGGATTAGAATCTGTTCTTAGCACCTGAAATGTGTTAATTCCCCACAAAGCAACGTTCGAGACAAGCAGGAAAGTGATGTACTCGCGACCGGGCTTCTTTGTCTCGTGGAACTGTCTTGCTGCAGATCGGCGCAGTGCCTGTAGTATGAATACTGTCTGGAATGTGGCCTGAAGCATGAGTAACACACTCGTGGCCATGACTAGAGAACCTCCGTATGTATTCGTGTTGTAGCGCCCTGCCACCACACAAAACACGCAGAAGATATACTGTCCTATCAGTGCAACTGCGTGTAACACTTCGTCCAGCATGTTGTCCTTGTCTTTGTGAAAGCGCATGTCGCGCATTTTATAACCAGCCACAATTATGGCTAATATTGTCACACAGTATATGCCTATTTCATTGAAATGTACCACCATGACAGCAGAACGAACATACTGAGGTTTTTCCACCAATACGAAGAACACTATCATACTGATGATAGTGCCGACCAGCATAAATATTCCTAAGAAGAGTCCTCTGTTGGCTCCTGAACAGTCTACCCTACGTTTTGATTTCTCTGAGTTGGAGTCACTCGACCGGTGTTTTCTGTGCGGCAACCCAATGTTGCGCCACATTATAAACAAAATTCCTGCAAAGATGAAAAACTCTGAATAAATATACGGTAAAATTAATGCTTTCTTAAGCAAACAATGTCAAAGTGAAAATAACATTTACCAAGGGCAACCAAACAAAGAATGCTACCCACGAAGAAAGATGGTTTTGCATATCTACATCTGGTAATTGGACTTTCAGTTAATTCACAGGCATTTATTCTCATGGCACAAAGAGCATTTTTACAATGGCCTTGCTGCTTTGTATTTGCAATGGGATACTCGAATTGTTTCCTTGATCCGGCATGATTAAGGGATCTGTGGATATGCTTATCAAGACTATGAATTACACACAGCGTACCTGTCGCAATTAGACTGTACTGAATTACACAGGGATACAAATAAGGACTAGCTGCTTCAACTACATTACTCATAATCTCATGTCTTCGACTGCAATCTACCGGCTGGGTTTCTTCCACCAATGTCAGAGTAAAATTATCTGAAAAGAAAAAGAATCCCTTTGATATCTGAGAAGTGATGCAATTGTGCTGTAACCAAGCAAGATATGAACGAAATTCCTGTAACTTGGAATTAGGCAAAATGACCTTGGTATTCACTCTTGACCATGGTATTATGAAGATCTACCAAAGTGCCAAACACAATGTTTTAAAGTTAAGCCGATCAGACAGAAATACCCATATGACGACTGGCTCGACTGAAAACATTACCTAACCGTACATTGTAAGAAACACGAATCAATCACATGAGAATATTGTGCTACTTTGTATGATTCTACGATATTGTGCTACTTTGTATGATTCTACGTTTCTTGTACCCACGCCAGCCACACAAACATCTAAAAAGGAGAACTCCTCTTTTACGTAACAAAGTGTAAAATGTTTCTTGATAGAAGAAGAGTTTAAAGAATCTATCACGTCAGCATCCTGATAAAGACAGTACGAAGGGATGTTTAAGAACGCTTTGAAATGAATGGATCGCAAATTGTTCATATGCCTAAATATCTCAGGAATAATAGATCGTTTTTCTTTTCTGATACGTTATTTTCGCAAAAAAAAATTATCAGTTCCCCGCATTTCGATTTCTTCGGCAGTCTTTCCGTATCAACAAGTTTATTAGGTTCATTTCTAGACATACGTATAATTTATGACATGTTGGATGTTATCAACCTAAGCGATAACATCTAACTATCGCTACGATAACACCAATTAATGGCTAAATCGTTAAAAGATTGTAGTACAACTGCGTGTGACTTCGATCAAAGCCTCCTGTAGGTACTCTATGCATTATTTAGCATCTTCATAAACTATACAAAGTACTACGTGCTCCCTGGACACAACCAAGTTTCATAAAACTAGCATACTTGGCTCTGGATTTTTGAGTAAATTGAAAGGGTCTTCTGTCATTACACCGAGAAACTAGCATGAATTAGTGTTTAGAGCTACACACTCGTGAATTACTGCTTGTGCAGTATGCCATATCTTTCGGATTCCTCAAATGGAAAAATAGAATGGCAGGGCATTCTGAACGAAAGTGACAGATTTATATGTCAAATATACATTACTAAAGAGCCTTTGGGGACACACATACAGACAAAAGTGAATTCCTGCACCACATCGTAAATTGAATCTTGGCAACTTGATGTTCTCAAGGCAGTAATTATTGAGGAGATGTAATATTAACTTCTGCAACCCACGGGCATCTCATTACATAAATGTATGAATGATATTTTGACTACGTTTATTCCTTTTTATAGTTACACTAATAAGCCAATTACACAATTTATGTAAGTGGGCAGGGTTCATACTGGAGGCAAATCCGGTTGATCCCGTTTATCTCACAAAGAAATTAATTTCATGAGCTTTGCTGATTGAGATGTATCTGCGTCATAATGAGACGCTGGAAATGAATGGATCAGAGTTAGTATTAGTCTTACATAATTAATGCGACAGTCAAAGTTTTAATCTCATAGAGCTGTCGTTATTAGGTGAAGGAAATACCTGCGTTTTCACGGAAAGTCTTATTAATGTCCCCCTGTAACAATTAGGTGTTATCATCTTTATGGTTATGTAACGGCATTTCCGTATGTAATACTATTACCACCGAAAAGCTTCTGTTTCCAACTACATTTGTTTACATTATGTGTATTTAGCACACGAAGACTCCTTAAGTGCTCTATGTTAGTTGCAGAATTTAAAGAATGGGTTAGAATATATTTTTATTTTTGTATGTTACACTAAAATGTCGCAATCTGGTTATTACTTTCTGACAATATACTCTGATATCCACATACCTGTCTGATTCATGTGTCCGCCGTTAACAACGTACTGGTGCGACTGGGGTGCGGTGGTAGTGGAGGTGGTGGTAGTGGAGGTGGTGGTGGCCGTGCTTGTCCTTGACGTCCCATTAGGAAAGCCAAGGACATGACTGAGTAGATCGAGGCCGTGAATTTTGTTGTCCGGGCTCTGCACGTGAATCTGGACGTCTCGTATTGTCTCCATGATGATTGTACGTAGCCAGACACAGATGTTCGTCGCCATCATGTGCATGAGCCCAAACCTTGCGAACACGCGATAACGATGGATACACATCTACAAGGGAAAAACAACAACATAAGATGAGTGAAAAAGACACGGGTAAATTACAGGTAATTTCTCACACCTGCACAAGTTCGTTCTACTGCTGTACTCCTCCTTGAATGATGAAGCCTATTATGAAGGGCACTTCTCGTGCTGGGTAAGGACCTTTATAATGTAGGTAAGGTGAACAAGTTTTCAATTGAGAACAACGGAACCGGGAGCTCATTACCAGTTTTTGCATAGCCTCGTTGGTAGTTATTGCCAATGAGCCACAAAATGGGATAGACGTGGCCAGCTCACAAGATGAGTTGTATAATAATTTTGCAGTCGTCCCCTCCTAGCCTCCCGCTAGATACTGTTGATAAATACACGCTTATATTGGACTTTATATTGACACAATCATATTTTGGCTGAATCTACTGACACGGTTTCTCGGCTGGGTTCTTTTCAATTCACATCTGAAGGAAGCAAATGCAGAATGCAGGTCTTTTCAGTAATATCGCAAACAGCTCTGTTCACTTGATGCCAGTAAATGCTTTAAAATAGTAAAGATTATATCCATTCTGCTCTGTAATGACATGTGATTACACTGAAGGTCAGCCATTATCACTTGGACTTTATCGTTAATCCCATTTTCTGACACCCTTTTGTACATTGTACTAATTTAACTGGTTAAACAGTCACTTATGGTTTGCATAGTAATGCGTAGACCTTGGCTTGTCTATGTTTTCTTTTAACTTCTGCATTACATCCAAAGCAAACTAATCGATAAGTACTCATCTAATCATTTTGTTTTCACTCTCTGTGAATGAAGCCAGTGTTTTATAGATAGAAACTAATTTAGATAATGGTCGGCAACTCCTTTGTAATTTGCCGAAAGCACTTTGCGACAAAGGTTACGCTGAGCTTTAGCGATCTACACAGTACACTAGATATGACCAACTCCAGTCTAAACCACCAACACTGTAATCTAATTCTGACCTGTCAGAGCAATCTCAATAATCTATTTTTGAGGCTAGGTATTCACTTTTTATGCCCAAGGATGTCCCATGGAATTCACAGTGCATCATTCAAAATCTAGTCAGAATGTTATATGGATGTTGACAGCAATCATGTAGGATCTACACAGCTTCTGTAATCTCTAAACGGTGATGTTGCTCAGCAAACGTTTGGCGGATGGGCATGCTTCCTTCTGTAGGAAAATCCTCAATTATGTGCCACGTACAGTGAGAATTCCATTGAACTGGGGTCTTAATTACATTCACCAATTAAACACTGGCATATAAATAATATAAGCAGTTGGTAAACATATACAAAGAAAAATCATTCAGCATACATGAACATACAAGAATATTGTGAGACAGAATACAATGCAAAAACAACGACAACAGCATGCAGAACCTTGAACAAAAACACAACACAGGCGTGCATATCACAATGGCACAACTAACATGCAATGACACTAGAATCTAAATCCTACCTGAGGTGAATTTGTTAATGACTTTAGGGAATTGCTCTGTACAAAATATGTTGGATTAATCTTACAACAGGCAAAACATAAACTTCGGTTAACATTGTTAAATGACGTGAAAAGAATAACCCAAAACCTAGACAAAACGACATAAAAGTCAGTTCAAGAGCACTTATCTTGCCAAGTATTTCCAAGGAAAAAACTAATCCAGGCTATATATAAGTACAGACGAAGGACACGACGACTTTTATTTCACTTAGATTAAATCAATAAGCAGGGTTTACATAGAATCCTACACTAATTGGAAATTTCATCGCGTGTATACCGTGCAGACCTGTTTTAACGTAAACGCGTGAATTGGCCTTGTCTCCAAAAATAGATGTTATTGAAATTCAACTCTTTTTATGTAAATAATTACACTTTATTTGTCGACATAGGAAGTCTAAATACATGTATCAATTAATTATGTTGCTTGTAAAGGTTTCTGATGCTGAATGCGTATGAAACTTAAAAAGGGCGAGAACAATGTAAAAGCATAAACATTTTCAGGTACGGTATTAAGATGAAATTTCACTTTGTTATGATAGGAAACAACCGCGATGGTATTACCTACCTTAGAATTGAGGAAAATAAAGTAGAGTTGAATGAATGTAAATGCTAGGTGTATAATGGGTTGAATGGCTCTGAGCATATTTCTGCAAGGCGATGTGAACTCAGCTTCGAATAATTCTCCAAACATTAACCCTTCGTGAATAAGAGCTCCTATGCCAAAACCTGAAACGAAACGTACAACAAATTCATGAAAAAGTATTGGCAAGGGGCAAATCCTTTTCTGGATGAAAAGTGTTAAACTCAGGTATTTGTCCATTAGAGAGGACAGCTGATGAAATTTTGCCTAAGCACACCCAAGGCATTTAAAAACACTCACACGGAGCAGGCTGAGAATGGCAGCATCAAGAGACAAAATGTAATTAAGTGCTCAGCATTTATAGTACATCCAAAGATGGTGCGAGCTAAGTATAGCCTTCATACACCAAAGGGAATTTTTTTTATCTTGTCTCAATGAGTTTACTCTGCAAAGTAATCTGTAGAAGCCAAACATTGGGCAGTGTGGATGTTTTAACAGCCAACTGCTGAGCTGCTCAGTATACACAATAAACTGCTTCTGATGCATTAGCTGGGGAAAAGAGGGGGATAAAATTATGCCATTGATAGGCTAGTAATTTCCATTGGCTGCACAGTAAAGATAAATTATGATGGGGTAACTTGTTTTGGCAATTTCCTGCAAGTATGGCTGCTACCATGCCTTAAAAGCTATTCTGCCTCAGGCAAGCTTTTTGATGTGTTTCTTAACAAAAGTTTTACGAAGAACAACGAGAGAATCCGTCCCGGAAAAATTCTGATGAGTACATGCTGGAGGATATGTCCTCTCATATTTTCCAAGTCATAAGAACAATTTCAAACATTTAATCCCAGCGAAGAGTTAAATTCTCTACTTCAAATCTACATTATAATAACTAAAGGACCGCACGACTTTAAGCTGTCTTAATGCGCAGACAGGCAATCCCTCGGTGAGCTATTTGGTTGTCTTTATGGCCATCAAAACTCCTGTTAACCAACTGCAATCTCTGACAGTAATCTAAGCTCTTTATCAATATTTTTCCTCTTCAGTACAGCCAAACATTTATACTTTTGGGTATTCAAAAAAGTCATTCCTATGCCACTTGTCTGTCTTGCTCCTCTTTTAACGTTAAACCAAATCCATATTCTGACAGCTAAATGGGCAAATGTGACGACTAGCTGGTTTATTTGCCACTGCTCTGGCTGTTGCAATTATCATTGCGTCTAACTTTCAAACCTTTTCAAAGGCTCTGAAGATTCGGATCTCCATATGTGTTTTCGCGTAATAAATTTGAATCTTTAAATTCACCTGCATTTTCACTTCATGAAATTGGCGAAATGCTTTTGTGAAATTTGATCAGCTGTATTTAATTTTCAAAGGTCTACTACTACGACCAAAGTGGAATCATGTTCATTTTTACAGCTGCAACTTTTTTACTTAATGAATTTATTGTCAAGGGACCAACTTAAGCAGCTTGCGCCGAGTGACTGTTTAAGGCTAATGAATTTTCCTAAAGTAAAACGTGATTAAAATATGAATGCGCAGATTCTCACCGACAGCGCCGAGCCTAAGATAGAAGCTGCCGGTGTGTGAGTGACTGTGAGTCGCTGCCCTGTGAGTGACCCGCTGCAGGAGTGATGTATCAGGTCCCTTATTGTTCTTCTTTGGACACAGGTGGGTAGTTGTCCTTGCTCGCAGCAAAAACGCGTAGACGTACAACAAGAAAGCGACGCTTACGCCATACAGGAAAATGTAGAAGCCCTGAAAATAAATTTAAAAAGTGAAAATTTAATTACGCACATACAAAAATTCGATTTCTACTTATTTGCAAAATTCCCACTGGTAGTGAAGCATTTCTTTTACTCGTGTTCGTATCTATTGTTTCCCTTTGATGCCTACACTTGCAGTCTAATGCGCTCTACACTTTCATGCATTCAATTAAGATCTAAAAATAAAACAAATACTGAGGTTCTTTACTTCAAAGGACACCAACTAATACTTATTTCTTGTATCTCAAGGTTCGCTTGCTTTTCTAAAAAGCGACAATTTTCAGAGAATTCTCCAGCTTAATGTGTGACATTTATTCTACATGAATAAATTCTACAACTATGTTCAAAGTCTTTAACTGTAAAGTTATTACATAGAACAATATCAGAACTTTCAGTTGCAGTATTTGTAGTTCCAAACAAATGTAGCACCATCTACAAGGTTTCTTTTCGATATTTGCAGGAACTAATCCTGATACATTTACAATGGACTCGTGATATTCTCTGTATGCAACAAGGCTGCAGATGGCAGTGCATTTCAACCCAGCAATCTTTTCTGCGGAACATCGGTAGATCTACATTATGACAGAACATTTGGTACCGTTACATTTGGCTAGAGGCCCCCCCTCTAGTTAATAGACACCGTTCAGGGGAAATGCTGTATACCTTATACTATTCCTTGTAGGTTTGCTTTAAACATACATACCTAGCCCCAAGCAACCTGCGCAAATAGTCCAAGGTTGATTTTCAGTGCAACTCAATTATTAAATTTTTTATTACAACTTTTGCGCTAATTTTGAGGACCCAGTTAATAGACACCCCTTACCAGTTAATAGATGCTCCATATCCAGTTAATAGACAGCACAAAAATTAAATAGAAATATTTTATTTCACACACATGTGTATTTAATGTCATCTTTACATTAAATTCAATGTAATTCCCATACTTTAAACCCAATTTGATTTAATTCTCCTGCTTTAAAAGTTGCGATCCAAATCTGGCATTTTCTTACTAAAAATTCTGAAAATGTAAAGATATGTGCAACTAAATTGGCTGTAGCTTAACAGCTATTAGTCACAGCACCTTGAAAAAGATACCAAAATGACCCTGTTGAGCAGGCTCTTCTAATGGTGGTAATTTCATGTTGCTATGACATCTGGTTCAAAGAGGCTTGAAATTTGCTTCCAGTTACTAGATGGCTTGGCATATGTACATTTTGACCCACAGGCATAATTCAGTCTTACCATGGAATGAAGCATGGAGTTCTTAAGCTGTTTTAGTTGTAAAACCACCCCCCAAAATTGGACTAATTCTTGATTCTAGGACACTTGAGAAGTTGGTATCTTCATTTTTCATGTACTAAAAGCCTCTATTTTGGGCAAAAATGGTTAATTTTCAAATTTTTGAAGGTCTGATAAATGTACTCACACAGCTTGGAAATTTCAGTAATCACTGCCAAATGAAAGAGAAAGATCCCTACTTCCTTTCTGTAACATTTATACCCATGTGATAATAATTTTTACATGGTTTTAATGCTCGAGAACGAGAAATCTGTCTAGTAACTGGTGCCGTCTATCAACTGGGGGGGGGGGGGGCCTCTAGTCTGTGCTTGCGGACACATTCCTCCCGTTCATTCCTAAACTTTGTAAATAATTGTAAATTATTGATGAAAAATAATTTAAAGTTTTCTAAAATATTTTTACTTAATTATTATTCATCAATTTTTGTCGCCCGTCCCACATATTACTCCGGATTTCTTGTGTTGTAAGGCCTATTGAGTCGGCACCCTGCTTCTCTCATACAATAGATGGCAGTATTTGCAATTAATAAACAGGTCACTTTCCGAAACAAAACCACCGGCACAGGCGGGGCGAGGCGGTACAATTGTCTTATTGTTATTGAAACATGTAATTAATCTCAGGTAAATAAACAGACTATTATGGTTATAAAATACTAAAACATCAAAGAGACTCGTTAGAAGATATTTCGTTTAACAAGGTGTTAAATGGTGCTTGATGTTGGTTGAATGAAACAAAATAACCGTGATAAATGATCATGATCTTGCCGCCATTTTATTCGATTAATTTTGCTTGTTTCAGAAAATGACACATATGCAGAGCATGAGAAAAAGTGTTTGGTCTGATTTTGCAAAGTCAGTTTATAATTGAAGGTAAGTTGATGGAAAGAGTTCCGTACAACTAAGCCACCAGTTAAGGTAACTTTAAATCCGTATCCGTATTGACAACACTGCGTTGCGTATTTATAAATACGTAGAAGTTGGGACTTTTAGTTGTAACATTTAGTTGTAACAATTTGTTGTAATTAAAAGTCACAACTTCTGCTTATATAGAGAGAAATTTCATACCTAATTTCTCTCCATATAATCAGAAAGTGTGACTTTTTGTTGTTACAACTAAATGTTACAACAAAACGTGGCAACAAATGTTAAACAAATTGTTACAACTAAATGTTACAACAAAAAGTCACAACTGTTGCTTATACAGATAGAAATTTCATGCATAATTTCTCTCTACATAATCAGACGTTGTGACTTTTTGTTACAACTAAATGTTAAAACAAAAAGTCACAATGATGTAAAAGACTAGAGCGATAGTTCTGAGACTTTGAATATAGTTTATTGAATATGGTTAACTCTTACACGAAATTACATGTAGTCTCATCAAAGGTACAAGTTGAACTAACTAAGATGGCTGCTAATGATG
>JBCAUI010469505.1:0-13748 GCA_038406195.1 Haplosyllis anthogorgicola
GGACATATGTTAGATGCACTCGGGGTTGCGGGAGGTAATTTATTTACCTTGTAGGGTGTACGGAATGTCTCTGTACACACACACAAAATTTGGAACTGCCCATTATTTTCATTCTTGCTTAAAATTACTGGCCCCCATATCTTATTTGCAAGTGCCTTGTTTCTGAATTACAAATAAATTCTAAAAATTTACAAGTCTAGTTCTGACAACATCAATAAACTTACCACTGAAATGGTTAAAAAAGCAGATTTTGGCCAGGATTGGTGCAATTTCTGAATCAACCGTTGTGAACTGACTTGAAAACTTCTCGGTGAGATCTCCACTACTTAGAAGTTTTGCAAAAGCGTCCCTAAATTCAACAAATAAAATACAAGTAAGTTACAAACAGAAAAGCCAGTGGACAATTAAGCATTTTGTAAGGGTATGTACACAAGCTGTTAACCTTAAACATTACATGCAATCACATTTTATTACAGCATGTCGGCTTCGGAACCAATATACATTAAAATAAACACAACGATTAGGATCTTACCCATTGCACGGCATGCCGACAAGATACGATGAACAGGAAAGGCTTAATTTAAAGTCTATCTTGTCCTGGGTTGAGCCCTCATCAGTCTGCAATTTAATCAATCAAGAGTTACATAAAATCCAAAAAAGTAATTACGTCACTATATTGTAGCATTATTTCTGTATCTGTTACGGTGAATCTTCACTGTGTATCATCTCCTGAACGTTAAGATTTTTGGAAAAACAATGAAAAATCAAATGATTTACCTTTATCATATAGGTGAGTGTCCCTTTTAGCTTCTGAGGCATATTTATATTATCCACAGTGAACGCAAACTGGCCCTCGTTCTGACTTTCAGGAAGCAGGATAAATGGAACCTTGACTGGATCATGCAAAGAAGTACCATTCTGCAAACGGGAGGCACGGATATTTATTAACATTGTAAAATGTTACTGTTGTTTACTGTGTTAAAGTTGATTCGAGAAAAGTTAATCAAGCTAACTGCAGTTAGTGAAAATAGGATCTCTTACTGTTCTGACAAGTTTTGTGTTGAGTGAATCCAAAACATTTAACTCCAGCTCTTTCAGCTGATTTTGTAATAAATTGGTGAAGATAACAGAGACGATGACTCTGTTCCGATGCTGCAAACTCGATCGTGCCTCATAAATCTGCAAAGAATTACATCGAAATTGATTTTTGAATATACATGGGCAATCATTTACAGTCTAAGTTAAAGGATGTTTTATAAGCTGTCCTAAACTGTTTAAAGCAAATGAGTTACAAATACACACGTTTGGACTCACCATTTTTATTGAGTCATTTTCAGCTAAAGGTTGGTAGCTCGACATCGGCTGTAATAAAAATATTTTTTTTACTCAAGTCCACAATATCCATCCTAAATTCACATAAATCCTGTTGAATATTCCACCTTTCTTTGTCAAACTCTTGCGACTTCAGTTTATTTTATCACGCCCTGTAGATATTTTATCATTAAGTGATATTGTTTATTGTAAGCATGAAAGTACTTACTGGAAGTTTGTAAGCAGCAGGAGTGGCAGCTTGGGATGGTGGCAATTGTTCCTTGGATGGCGTTGTGATTCCCTCGGCAACTTCATATTCACTTTTCCTCTTGCGTCTCTTCTCTTTCTTTTCCTTATCCTTCTTCTTTTTCTTCTTTCCCTTCTACAAGGTAACACCAACAGTGTTGAATATTATTTCACATTCTTTTAAATGGGAAATAACATTTCTCTCACGTGTACTACAGCATAACTTTCTGCTCATCCATATTAAACATCAAAGTTCTGCAATATCATTACTACTAAGCTCAGATATGAGGCCTGATGAGGTGTAATAGGCAACAGTGTGCACATGTGCCGGGTTTAGAAGAGCTGGGTTCCCAGTGAGACGGACTAGTTCTCAATAAAACAGTGACAGCAAGTTTGTGTGTACTAACCTCATCGTGAACTTCTTCCTCCTCCTCGTCTGTAGCGGGATGAATAGTGACATGCTTCTCGGGAGTGGGAGGACCAGGCGGTGTATCTACACGTGTTGGTGATAGGTCCTTAGCAGGTGACGGAGTCTTGCCTGGTGTTGGCACATCACTGCCTGACAACCAAAATTCCATGTCATCGGGCTATAAAATATGAACAAAAGGGTTTGTTATGTGAATTCTGTATTAGATTATTGTTGTTTTCTTCGTGCATCACTTATGATAAACCGTTTATTGTTTATCACTGTAGACAACTATCAAACATAAGACAAAAAAGGTATTTAAATTACACAGCGTGCAACACTTCAACAAGTCATAAAGATATATAAGCCCTGTGATTCTTTCCTCTAGATTTTCTTTGAAGACACATGGTATGGAAAGAAATTTATGAACTAATCGATGTAATCTTTCTTATTTCGATACACCTTAATTATAGTTAGTGAACAAATTATTAGTCACAGTAAAATTTTACGTGAAAGCTTAATACTAAAGTCCTTTCCGGAGGTTTTAATTTACCACATGTAAATATGATTTTAGTTTCTCGACCTGTAGCTGATCAAAACATGTCAGTAAATCTTAATAGTGCACAACCTAGCACAATCTGTTTCAAAACCAACTCTAATGTAAACAGCCACTCCAGTTTGTACATTTTCTTCTCAAATCAAAAGAAACCCTGTCAATTTTCACCCTTTTTTTATAGTGACAGATTGTACAGAAGCAGTGCACTGTTATGCTGCAAACAAGTTCTCCAAAACACCTTTTGCATACGCATAATCAACTAAAATTAACACCTAAATTTAACATTGGGATTTCAAATTTAATGTAAAACGTTTCTTAATTGTTTTGTGGGGTTGCGGAATGATTCCACCAGACTTAAATTATCATCCACTGTCAAACGATTATCTGACACTGTTGTCGTGACATTGTTGTGAACGACTTGTGTGAATGTTTTACTGTAATTTAAAATATTTAAACACAGAACAGCATTCTTGTCATAACAACAGAGTAAAACTCGTCTTAGGTGAACTCAAAGACACAAACGATATTTCCCATATTCCTTACTTTATTTAATGGTCAGTCTGCACTATTAGAAGTGAAGACTGCATCATCCAGGAACAACTTATCCTGTATGATGGGTAGTTTGCCCATAACGAGTTTTATTGTACTGATCAGGATTAGCATTGTCAGTGAATATGATCATGGCTACAGAGTTTATCTTAACACACGAAAGCAACAAACAGGCAAAGCACCTACATTAAGTGCACCGTTAGCATCTGTTTCATCTTTTTTCTTTTCTGAACGCTGAATCAAAACAACATCAAAATTGTGACTACATCATCGGGTACCTTACATTGAAAATAAAGTTTCGAAAGTTTTTCTCTTCAATCATGGGTTTAAGAACTGGTCGACATTATCAATAAAGTCAACCAAGACACGGTAGAAAGATCACTTTTTCCTTAAACAATAATGTGACGTATGCCAAAATCTGTTAGTCATGAATGCCAGTTAGGAAATTCATTAAACATACTATCTGGAACACTGTTTATTCAGATTTACAGGGAAATGTGACAATACTGTTACCTTTTCATCTTCATTTGGCGAAGCGTCTAAGTTGTTGTACTGACTATTGACAACATCTTGATTTTCTGGTGATAAATCTTCTGTTGCTACCAGTAAACTGATCTCACTATCTTTGTGCTTTCTACTTCTCTTTTTCTCTTTCTACAAAGTTCACAAATGTTTTACGGAAAATCCCATAAATAAATTTTGCATTTGGTTTCATACTGGATCGCCAATACGCAGGTCCAACAGTTACCTTCTTCTCTTTCTTCTCCTTCTTTTTGTCCTTTGATTTATCTTTATCTTTTCTATGCCTCTTCTTTTGTTTGTCTGTGGTTTCCACGTCTTCGTCTGTAGCAGGAGGAGCATCATCGACTATTCTATGAGTTCGAACCGGTAGCACTTCATCATCTCTTAATGGTCTATTATTTAAATTGAAAGATTTCCATGTATAAAACTTAACATTAAAATCATTTTTTATGATATTTACTAAATTCATAAAAGCATCTTGAAAACGGTTTTCCACAGCTGTTGTGAATTTCTGTTCAAATTTCAGTGCAAAATTTGAACCTTACACTAACTCAGATTAGAATTTAAATTACAGCACATCTTGCGTTTAGTGTCATTATAATATCACATTCCCTCTAAACAGAGAAATTCTTCAATTCTAAACTGAGATAGTACTTACTCATCTAGGTCGATGTCTGCAAGTTGCTTATGCGGATCATCTGCTGGTATTACTACGTCTTCCTCATTGTCGGAAATGTCGGCACCCTAGAGTTATTCCAGAAACGATTAAATGTCTATTCCAACTTACAGCAGGTCTAATTTCAGACATTAGTTCAGTTGTAACTGTCAGACGTAAGCAGACATTCAGTTCCCATTTTATTTCTTCACTAAATAGAGAATCTTCCCACTTAATGATTCAGAACTTCTACTGCGTAACATTTTAAACCACTGGTTTCTTCGTACAGAAAAATCGTTAAGATTAATAATAAATCATGCTGCTATCATTACCTCTGGGACATCGTATGCCGAGCTGACAGCTTGTAAAGCAGGGATATCATCATCAGAATCAGTATCATGTCGCCCTTTCTTTCCACGCTTATGTTTCTTCTTCTTCTTTGAAACCTTCTTGTTCCGCCGTTCCTGTTCACGTAATCTCATCTCCTTTAAGTACTTATCTGATGATTGCAAACCTGAAAGAAATTCAAAGAAATTGAATTAGCGTTGTCTCTAATGTGTCAATATTTGATTTTTTTAAAAATTATTAAATGTACATTACGGGTCGTATACGATAAAATGTCATTATCGATTTTTATCAAAGTTTTTTATCGATAATAATCGATTATCAAGTTGTGCTACTTAACAGGAAAATACATACATACAAGGCATAGTTTTGGCAATTTTCTTACATCTAAGTATCAACAAACAATGAAGCCACTTCACATAGAAATGTAATTCTTTGATTAAAGTAATTCTTTGTTGTAAAGTGACTTCACTTTCTCTGTGAAGTGGCTTCATCATAAGCTCTGCTCTGAAGCATAGTGGTCGTTAATTTGTAATTTCACTTGATGTTGCAAGTGATGTCAGGATTCCTCTGTTGATGGTTTTTCACCTGGATGACTTCAGTAATCGATTACGACATTTGGTCACAACTATTTATCGATAAAATACTTTTATCGATAGTAATCGATTATCGATAAAAATCCGAGACCCCTAATGTACATGCATGTATTTTGGTCAAAGTGGTAGCGATTCAAGTGCAAGACACTGATACTGTCGTTGACAATTCGTTTAAGGTGAATTGAAACCCATGCAGGATTTAGACGAGTCATATGCCAAAATATAGCATAAAATAGTAAGAAAGGTAATTGAGAATATTAAGGTTCAACTAAGAATAGTTTCTTAGTAATCAGAGGACAAAGGGAGACCATTAGCATTGGTTTCTATGCATGGAGTTTCAATTTTTAATTTTTAAGTTTAATTTACTTCTCACAACATTGTGCAAAAATTTCAAAAAGCTATTTAATAAATAGGGACAAGTCAAAACTTATTTTTAATCAACTTAAAAGTAACAAAAAATAAATAGGTAGTTAACAAACCAAAAGTTCCCTTGAAATTTGCACCTAAAAGGTACCTCTGACCTTATTTTCAACAAAGGAGATACACCCCTATTATTGCATCATGAATTGATTGGTGAGGCCCCCTTACAGAGGATACCCCTGACACATTCAACTGCGCCTTTCAAGTCACCTTAAGAATGAAAACTCACCCGACACTTGCAGTGGAATGTCGAGTTCTAATTTGGCAACTGGAATATCGTTAATGTTGTTCAAGCCTTCTAGATGTCTTCGTTTCTACAACAACAAATAAAACTGTTCCCATTACAAATTTCGTGTTGGGGAACTGTCTGACAGTATTAGTTCCAAAAACATAAATTGCGAGTTATTTAGTGTTTTCTCACCATAAGCAAAGCAAATTTGAAATATAAGGTGGATGAAAAAAAGAAATAAACAGCAAATAATCTGATAATCTGTCGAGTACTAGTTAAACACAGAGTATTTGATAGATAAAGCACACCATTTGGACTGGGAAAGTCTGTGATGCATGAAATGGAAATAAATCATTTTAATTTCCAAAAAATGCTCATGTTTTGTCATGACAGTGTTAAAACTGTTTTTAAACGACACAAAAGAATACGTGTAGCAGAAAATTTCCATCTCTGGACTGAGTCAAATTTAAGCAAACAAATAACGAAACAATGAAAAACATTTTCTTGGGGCCTGAGCTCATTGACAAATTTTAAACAACCGCAGACTGGTCACGCAGATATTTCCAGCCTGAAGCTGTCGGGCATACATCGCTTCTTTTGTCAACATACCAGCCAAGTAAGCATGGCTACTACGACTTGTCACTCCTGCCCACTTCTGCATGCATGATTGCATACGCTTTCTGGCATATCACAACCAATAAGCAGGGCTCGAATTTGTGACTCGCCCGGTCGAAATTTCGACCTAAAACTGTCTCGGGCAACCCAAGATTTTCCCCAGGTTGCCCTGTTGGGCAACCCATATTTCACAACGATCTTTGTGCGAATGGTAAATTAATTATGAATATGGCTGTTACTGTATAATGAAGTGAAAATTGAGACCTGTGTTCTAGTGAATACAAATCAGGACTACCGGAATTTTTTTCGGGCAACCTGACTCAAATGCTGGGTTGCCTGCTTGGATTTTTCATTAATTCGAGCCCCGAATAAGCCAAACTAGTAACATTACAGCAAGAAAAACAAAACAATGTTAATGAGACTGCAGTTAGTAAATTTGCGAAATTAGTCGTCAGTAAAATCAATAGGAATCAATGCATCATTACAAAACAAGTTTGTCAAGTTGAATGCAAATTAGTAGTGGCCAATTGATATCACTGTATCCAGTGATGCGACAGCCCAGAACAAGGTGGACAAATTTGTCAACATATAAATCATTGTCTAATGTGTCAATAGATTTGTCGAGTCAGAAATTCTGCGAGTGACAAGTATTTCTTTCTGCGGTCATTGCATACACTCTTCTCCAAGTATGGTGCAGAAATTATGACCCAACTGAAAGGGGTGTGGAAATGCCTTGGAAAATTTAACGTCAGAGTTGGCGTGCAAAATTATTAGAGATATCACATTTGTGTGATTGAATCATCCAGGAAGTAGTGTATATTAGTACAACGCTTATACAAAAAAAATTATCACATTTGTCCTTTAATGCAACACATACATACACACGCTTTTCTCTCTTTTTGTAAGTGAAAATCTCATGAAGCAGAGTGTTAGATAGATAACTACATGTATTGGGTACGAAATATTCTAACTCTTCAACTTGTAACACTTATAGCAAGTACTACAGTGCAACGTATTTACACAGGAAAACGTGAGATAAATGGATGAGGAATACCTACCAAAATTTTGGGTCTCTGTTCAGAAATATTCCAAGTTCAAACTCATTAGATGTTGTGTCTTAATATCTTGCTTAATCCATTTTATTTGAAAACTGGAAACCTTATTAGAAAACTGGAAACCAACTCCCCTTTTTATTTACAAAACTATCTGTGTACGGACCGCAACTGGTTAATACTATTACATTAGGTAAAAACGTTAATCCATTGAAAAATGACTAACCTTGGACTTGCTCTCTCCCTTGAGGTAATGAGGATTGCTCATCTGTTCTAGACGTCGTGACTCTCTCCTCTACAAAACAAGCACAACACATGCAAATCGAACCTGTACACATTAACGAGTTTTTCACTCATTTTGTAACACAACGTTAGCTACGTCCTAATCCTGGATGGAACTTAAAGGTATTTTTACGTTTTGTAAACATTAACTAGAAATTAAATATAAAACAAAATGTATGTATTTCACTGAAGGTTGTGAACACAGATTTACGGAAAATTGGTACAAGCACTATTCAAGACACGAGAGGTAACAAACATAAATTACAGGCATCTTTTTTATCATGTTACCACGTTATACTGACAAACCAGAAAAATGGGAAAAACTAACTTGTTCTAATTCCTCTTCAGTTGGTTCGTACGCTGGTTGCTTAGGCTCATCATTGTTGTATGATCTAAATTCGTGATGTTTTTGAGTCATAAAGAAACTTGGGCCTGGTATGTCCTCTTCGGAACTATCAGATGGAGGGTCATTGATCCATTTGTCCAGATCCAATCTGTGCAAGTAAATACTTAATAATGTACGCTTGATTCTTTTCATCTTGAAACGTTGAGTAAAACCAGACAAGCTATCAGATTCGAAACTGTCAACAAACCTACCCTTCTGGTACAGGGACCTTTTTCTGTGCTTTGGGTGCCACTGGATTAAGTTCACCAGCAAATAATGCCGAAACCTCTTCCGCAACGGAAATACCCTTCTCTTGCAATTTCTGTATGTATTTCATCAGTTGAAGTATACAGCAAGCCTGGAAACAAATACATATTATTTACTAGCGTCTTTTCTCAGGAAAATGATGCGAAGGAGGAATGAATACCAAAACTGTCTCTAATTGTAAAACATTCAATAAATGATGCATACCCTCTCTTGAACCTCCAGATCTGCACTCTGTACAAACATGGGAAGTTTTTCAACTAACAACTGTCCTGCTTCTTTAATTGTCTCCTCGTCACTCTCCAACTCAGCCTTCACCAACAGACTAGAGTAGAGCTTTATAATGTTCTGTACAAAAATACTTTGTATGTGGCCCGGTAGTGTTGTTACTTTTGGCTTCAGCAGTGCTTCCAGTGAACTGCGTGGATCTGGTAAATGCCTAAAATGTTGCAAGTGTAAAATGGCTTGCTTATACGGATAATGATGTGAACATTTTTTTTTTTTACAAATTTACATATCTTTTACGTACATGTATTGAGACTTACTCCGAGAACTCGCCACAAATCCATGCAGCAGCATACAGAACCTCACATATGCCATTCCTTTGTGAGTTGTTTGCCAGCAGGTGTGCATTCTCAAGTAAAATAGCCATCTGAGACACAGCAAAAGGTCGAATTGCCTTAACTCGGATTGCAACATCTAACATCTGCGATGCTATCAGTTGTCCATGTCGTGTACCTTCTATACGAGTCAGTTCTACCAATATACTTACATACCTGAAAAACAGATTCCGACACTTACCAAATATCTTTAGAATAACTGAAAAATATTGTTTCAAGTCTTTATCATCACCTTCTCTATATGGCGTTCCCAGTGATCGAATCTAAACTTAAAACTGCCAAATAATGCAACATTTGTACCTCAATTTAATGTATAGAAAATTGTATTTGCTGTACCAACCATTCAAAATTTGTGATGTACTGGTAATTTGACTGTGCACAAATTTCAATGATCTTCGACAGGAGTTCATCTCTGTAGTGGGAACCCTCTGCCTTGTCCATGTGGATCATTAATTTCTTAACGATTTCCATCAGATTCTTCTTTGAAACCTAAACAATAATGTTGGTTGATGATTATCATTAAAATGAGTATTGTAACCGTGTATGTCACAATTATAAAATTTCAAGAGACCACCTCGTAACATTTACTCTGGGATGTTCTCTTTGCAACGTTATACGATCTGATTAGTTTAATTATTTACCATGCCATACAGTAAATCTAGCGCTCGCAAACGTATTGACTCATCCTTATCATCCAAACACATCATAATAAGATCCTTGTGGGCCTGCACGCTTTTCGGATGCGTTTTTAGAATTTTTGACATTGCCAATAATCCAAGATACTTCACTGCAATGTTAAAGAACATGATTTAACGATTTAGGAAGGGCTGGGCCATCTTTCCGACTTGGGAGCTTAAAATGAACGTAGCAAATGTTTATCACTAACAGTTATTTAAAACGGAAATTGCCTATAATTGGCAAATTTTTAGGTAGGGTAGTTCTAGTTCATGTACTTACAGTTCTGGTCAGAATCTTCAATCAGGATTCGCAGTTTTTGAACACAAAGCTGAAAAGGAAGATGCATTACAACCATAACTGATAAACCAATCCATGACGGCTTACATGAAAATTAATGGAATAAACAGTGTTAACAAATCAGCAGATATCCTAGAATGCAAATAAACCTAATGAACAATAAAATTCAACCGTAAAATGTATTGATATGTAGTTCTTTTCAAAAAATATTTTTTTTCAATTAATTGTGTTCATTTAGGAGTGTTCATGTCTACAAAAATACCCTAAATCCATGTTTTATTTTCTTGACCTATCCTATCACACTCACATTCTAGTTTCATTGTCACTTATGATTACAAAACAACATTTACGGTGTCGTCAATCAGGAAAGTAGCAATATAAAATAACAGTAAATTAAGCCCAGTTTATAGCATCAAAAGCTTCAAATGAAGAGCGAGACTGGGTGCTGAAAATGCATTCTTTACATAAGACCTCTTAGTGGAAGATTCAGTGGGATATTCAAAATTAGGACCAAATTAGTAATATTCATCCCACAAATGTTCTAGCTTTAGTGCAGGCACTTTTTCATTTTGCAGGAGTTAAAATTACAGATAAAAGGCCATTGTAAATATGCTTGTGTTCGTGGAAATATTGCTGAATCAACCACTGCAGTCAAAATACAAAAAAGGCCGTTAAAACTAACACCACTGTCTTGGAAACTTCTTTGATATCCCATTCTCCGCTAAAACGTTTGAACACCAAATGCCTGGAAGTAAGTGCTTTGATGCAAAATAAAAGTAACATTCAATACTTAAATGACCACCAATATCCAGTGTACATCTTCTTGCAGACAGCTTTGCTATTTAAATTCAAGTTTGACATCTTTCGAAGTGTGTGAATCTTGCCATCAATATGTTTTCTAACATGTCAAAAGCTCAATGGACAAAAAGCGTCCAATTATTGACAGTCTGCCCAAATTGATTGCATTCGAAGACTAATTCCTCTCATGCACACTGCCTCTATTAAACAAAGAAAACACAACTGCTTCAAATGAGGTAAAATAAAGTAATAAAGAAACTCACCTGAACCATCATATTTATGTCTATGATATTCGAGGCTGTAGGAAATAAGAAATACCTGATCAATTCGGTTTCAAAACATAAACCAAAAACTTGTTTCTGTGTCACCAGGCATAATGTATATCCTAAATTCCCTATGCACTTAAGAATTTCTGGTGTGTCAAGGACAAGAAATCATACCAATTGATCGGGACAGTGGGCAGACAAAACTGTTAGTAGGTCAAGTGATTTATACACACACAATATTGGTGGCCATTTTGCGACTGTTTACATACTTTGAATATAACGAGTTGTATATCAGTACCTGTATGGATGCTGAGTGATTAGGGATCCCTGAAGATATAGAAATAAGGACTGTAAGTAAGGAGAAAAAAGAAAACAGGATTAATTCATTGTGTCGGCAGTGATAATCTTATTTCGGGGAGAACATCTTGTGACACACAACTGGCGGCAACTAACACTGGCATCAGAATTTATATCAGAGATGCCAACCTATGAAAGCTAAAATGCGTGAGATCTCACGCATTTGGGTGGCACAAATGCGTGAGGCATACTTATAACGTTAATTACAGTACTCTAGACAAAAAATTATCATTGATTTGTGATTTATGATGGTTTCAGACAAAACTGAAATATTTCAATTGAAGGCTAATATTTTCATGATGAATAAAATGGCAAATTATTTTTTCCGTTCTTTCCTTGCCAGAGTCCCAAAGGCGTAAGACTCGGACTGAATGCGTGAGAGTTGGCATCTCTGCTATACATGAATGTGCATATAAATGAATGTACACTAACATTTACTAACTACCACAAATTTTTGCATTGGGGAACATGTGTGTTGTGCAGGTTGCCAGCAAGCGCTGTGAATAAGCTATTCTCCCTTGAATACATCCAATACAACACTGAGTAATTAGTTTGGTTACGTGCTGCATGGTCTACGTAAGCCTGTTCCTATTTGTGCCGAACAAATGTATTACATTATACTTTCAATATGTGTTTTATTCAAGCTATTTGCCACTTGTTTCGTTAACCGAGTGAAACTAGTTTGAGGTGCAAGTGATATATTATTTTTAAGCGTGATCTCAAATTGCAACGGGACCTTTTTAGTCTATCGCGCATGCGTCGATAGACTTCTGTGATGGGTAACCTAAAATGTCCATGAGCTCAAAAAAAAAGCACAGGGAACCTGTCAGTTGGGAAAGGTCAAGGTGCATGGCTGTGAACTCAGTTCAAATAGCCTAGAGGTCAGTATTATCAACTTATGTCAATAACAGCTTAGAAACTGCTGCCATCTTCCAGGCCGCTGGATGGCCTGTTTACACAGGAACCGGAAATTGCATGTGCTTGTTTTTGCCACACAGGTGCATCATACTAGGCAAAAAGTTAAGTGTTTCAGACTAATTATCATGATTAAAAATGGCTAGTCAGTAGACCCAGAAGGGCAAAAGTAGACTATCTGTTCAAACTTGTTCATTGGCTGGAGACCTGCCTGGACATACTGATTACTCTTCCAGCGATAGACTCTTTAACCACTAGGATAATTCTCGTTTTACTTAGTTAATTTGATATTCAGTTTGAATGTGATTCAAAATTCCACGTTACAGATATCGAATTATCTGGGGACATGTGTAAATAGTAAATACAATTTTATGTAGAATTTTTGTACTGAATTTTATATCGAATAATAAAGATACTTAACAAACAATAAGCAGTGGCGTTACATGTACATTTGTCTTCATCGTAAAATGAATTGATGCGTACGAGAGCCATTTACCAATTTGTTGACACAAGCATAAAGTTCATGCGTGCACATCCACTATTAAATAAGAAATAGATTTCCAAGAATATTGAAAGATATCGGTTTTCGTACACAGTGCTACCACTTTCCTCCTTTGCCCTTCTTTTTCTTGCCCTTGCTCCCCGCGCCGGGTTTCTGTTGTCGAGGCCCGGGTTGGCTGGTGGCGGAGTTGGAAGGCGTGGGGTGACCCGACCCTGGTTTCGGTGACGTCGGTTCACTTCCGCTTCCTGTCGTCGGTGACGTGGCAGCGCCGGACTTATTGACGTCATACCTGTCGTGGGAGATTTTACATATTTTGTTTATTATATTTATGAAGAGCCTCCTGAACCTTCTGAGTTTTCAACAATGCTTTACAATTTTTCGTTTTTCTGCTCAGGCCTCTTTTTCGTACAACACATGTTTACGATATGTGTTTACATGTACATTCTTTCTGCATTTTTGGAGCACATGAAATCAACGGCAGATTTGTTGATTTTCTTCTCAGAACCACTCCTAGCTTAGTTGATTTCATTTAGAAACAATTTCGCCAATCATAAGCAACGAATTTATGAAGGGCAAACTGAAGCATTTTACTTGGAGCAAGATACCATTTACATGTATTTGAATTTTATGCCCTCAATGTCCATTTAAATGTTAAAACTGCTGAGAAAATTAAGTGTTAACTTACAGGTCGGCATTTGCTGACACAGCACCTTGTGGTCCTTTACCTGAAATCAAACATAAAAGTTAAAATCACTTTAGCTGTTACTAGAAATTCAAAGATAGGGTTCAGATATTTTTTGGACAATACAGTAAAACCTGTCATCTACGACCACCTCTTCTGCCACAATATTTTGGTCGTTAATGACAGGTGGTCGTAGAGCA
>JBCAUI010469616.1:3204-13748 GCA_038406195.1 Haplosyllis anthogorgicola
TTTTGGCTGAATTTTAGGCAAAAGTAAGGAAAATTGAAAGAAAAAAGGGGGGTGCCTCCCCCCTCCCCCCCCCCCCCCGGGCCGCGTCCCAACGGAGAATCTCGGATCCGCAAGTGCAGAGATCACAGTGAGACATCACACATTTTTCGGAAAACATTGGCTCATTTAGGGACAATTGGAACTTAAACTTAAACTTAAACTTAAACTGCAATGTCTTTGATGGCAACACGAACCCATCGCGTATTCTGACGTCTTCAAAGGCACTATTTCCATGAGATGTTAACAACAAAGTTTACTTTAAACATTTTGACGTCTTGCTGCTAAAATGTCTTACGGTAGTTTATTTGGACCATTAATTATTACGCCGTCAGGCATAAATTTATAGATTACCAGATCATTTCAAATTCAGATATCTTTAATGCTGACCCTTACAGAATAACTGTCCATCAACCCACCTGTCCACTGTACTCATTTTTTTCCAAATCCGAGGAACTGGATATCTGGATACACTGAAGCTTGTCTCTGAAATTATTTATCACTATTATCATATGCGGACTCAACAAATCTTTCAGTTTCTCAATGATGAGCTGGTTGTTATCATACTATATATGATGAGCAGCTTCAAATACACGGGATTCTCAGGTGTATTCTATTGCGGCAACATCAAAGCATCTTGCTACCTGAATACTTTTAACTTTTAGTTAGTATGGTGTTGAAAGTTTCGGACACGGAATGGTACGGTTTTAAGGATTATTTTATTAATGTCATGACAGGTAATGTCATGAAGTACAGAAGTATCTCTCCTAATGAGTACAACCAACTCAACTACACTCATGAGGGAAGGGTTCGGTAACACTCCTATTGATCATGTGCCTTGTAAAAATTGCAATGTTTGGCCTTGTGTAATATATTCCATTTTTGCAGCCAACGAGTTTAATGAATCGTTTATCGTTTGTTTGTCAATGATATCTTTGTTCACGATGGTCATTGCTTAATGTTTATTTATATTTTCAACTTTCATACGAATGGTACAAAATGCTCTTGTGAATCTTTCGCAGGGTGTAGCCAGACATGCTAACTGTAATGTCAGTTTACATCTTGAATTAAGTCATGATGCTCTCTTTTATTGTAAGCCCTTTAAAGCCAAAAAAGTCTACCATGTGAGACTTCTGTTATTTTCGTGGTTCTTGGGAGTTCCAACATACTTGTCCTAATTGAAGTTACTTTTGAATAGCACCATCTAAATGCAAATGTTGAGAAAACACGTCCTTAATCTCTCCAATAGATGATTTGTAGTGTCAATCTCACTCGAAAATCTTTCAGTTTGTATCTATGAAAAGTATATTGGATACTTTGATCTTACAAGTCAAGGTGAAAAGATCACTCTGCAATAGGCTTAACTTTTTGACAGCTATATTAAATTGTGATGATATGGAGAAAATATGACAACAGGGAAAATATAGATTTAACAAACAGTTCTAATATTTCTTTTATGGTTTAGACATTGGTTGGCTTCGGAATGTTTCAATGTGAAGAGGGGTTTCCACCACAGCCATAAACGTTTTTTCATTGTGAAGCATAAAATTTCTGAATAGCTTCAACTTTCCTGTCCAACAGAAGCGATGGAAATAGAATACAATTCTTCGCTAAATGATCACTGGTTGGACATAGTTGTGATACGAGGTTAACTCGCTGGTAAAAGGAAATACCCCAACTCCTTATTCAGTAGATGTGTTACAATTACAATCGTAAATTGGTCTTCAGGTCTCACGCTCAGAAGGCAATAAGATTCAGGTGCTATTCTATTATGAAATTCAATTACTGATATTGCATGTGGTGACGAAAATGTAGCAGAGAATCTAGAGTCAAATTTGACCAAATTAATTAAAGACTGTCTGCTGTTACGCAGTTGCTATATTTTGCAGACACTTGCAGAAACTAAGGGTTTCTCGTATTCTAACATAGATCTATCTATCATTCTCAGTCTTCTTTTGAAGTTTGATACCCATTGTTTAACAGAAGGGTAAAAGATTGAGTGTTTTGCGGTTTTTACTATTGTTACTGACATCCAAAAGTCTTACCTGGTACCTGAGATGTAAAATGCATAAAAGCTATCTTCTCTTGCACTTAACATTACTTTACTTTTAACAACAGGAGATTGAATAAAATTTCAATAGAAACTCTTTAGCATCTGTCAAGAACTTAATATAAAAAATTGGTTTAAGTGAGTGCTGGTAACTTGTGCATTGTAAATGATACTTATTGATTTACGATTCACATAAAGTGGAGTAAAATACCTGAAGTGAAACAAGGTAGAAATATGTTCACAGCGGGACAAATAGTATTAAGTACGAGTGATGGAACAAAAGATTGAATAAACTGACGGATAGATGCTCATAAAAATTTGTGATGATTTCACGGAAACGAATCTTTTGTTTCGTACACTCGAATCAGCAAGCAATGAATGAAAAGTGATAGGTGTTGGGTCTGAAATGTTGTTTCAAATATGTTGGTCTTTTGGTTTGGACAATTGTTAATGCACATCCGTATTATTGAGGCATTTATGACAGATAAAATCGAGCATTTAATAAATGGACAAAAATAAAAAGTGCCGTATGAAACGTGTACGCGCATTTCTTACCATATTGTGTAGCCGTGTACGGGAAAGGGTAAAGAAGCAAAAGGGTAAGGGGTGTTGACATTGCTCGGCTCAGGGTGCTTCATCATGTGGGGACCCGAGGAGACAGGGTCTCCCTCATCCTACTGTTCGCCGACAAAGCCCACCGTCATTTAGCCGACTCATTAATCGTAAAGGACAAACCCCCTTTTACAGGGCCACACATGTCACCCTTATCTCACTGAATGCCTCTTTTATATCATCACCTTCTATGGTGGATTGAAAGTGTAAAGTCAGACTTGATTCATGGTTCTTTCCTGTTAACAAATAAAAGGATGTTTGCACTTATTAAGGGGTCCTAAGTGATTATCAATTAGCAGTATTAGATTTTGCAAGGTTAAATGTTAGCCATAAGCTACAATTTCTCTTGTTAATATTGTTAGAGGTATTTAACTATGTGATTTAAACGACGGAATAATGATCATTTGGAAAATGTGCTTTAAAGTCTTGTTTTTTGCCAAACAGTAGGTGAACAGTCAAAAAGACTAAGTTTTCAATGTACAAGATGTCAACGAGTGCGCGATGCAGGTGTCTTGTCTGCGTAACCTTTCGTCACTCTAAGACATACACTCTTTCCTGAAATATTCAGTCACTTTGTGAACTGAAAAAATTTCCACACAAGTTAAAAACAAATCAAAACTGTGTCTAAATTAGTAAATTTCACAGCATCGTATCTAGTTTGGAACGATCTGTAAGTTAGTGAGGTTAAATCATGTGATGGCATGCTGAATTGCAATACAAAAGTAGAACATTTTTCTGCCGCTATACAGTTGTGGCAGCACCTTACGGGTAATAAACCGGATGTATCATTCGTTTCCTCTTGCTAAAGACTAAGAATTGTTGTTGTGGTATGGTTTTACAAGTGTGCATATGTCCATACACTGTAATGTATCCACTTAGTCCGAATTTATATAAATGCAAGTCAGGCTTGAAAATGTACAGCAAGTACAGATCTTTATTGTTCGAGTAGACCAACAAGGCAGAATTTGGTATCAGACGAAGGAATTGTCTTCAAATGTTGCACAATTACCGACTGCATGTGACCAGGTTTGGTCTGGAGCCGCGGGCGAATGTTTCTTCAACACGATTTAAACTAACAGCTCGTTTTCGTAAATCTTTACGCACACCTTAACGCACTCCTGAGTGTACGTTAAGCATCGTCTGTTTTCATAAACTTTAACACACATGAAATTCCAAGAAATGGGTACCTTAATGCACATTCCTTAATGCACACCACTCATTAAGAGTCCAACACAGGTTGACCTCCGTTAGACTCTTAACGCACAGCGTTGCGTTAAGTTTATGAGAACAAGCTGTAAAGCAAAGCGTAAACTTGCACCTTCTGAGGCTCCATGCTCTGGGCGGGAAGACAACAGACACCAAAAAGCAAAAAGAGTCATTGCTGAGCAGGGGCTGTTTCTTGTTGGAGAGGACATCAAGGCTCTTTAAAGGGGACGCCATTCAATATTTACCGTAAAATTTCTGAAATTAAGTCTATTTGGGCAGTTGAAGGGGGTGGCCATATGCGTAGCCCCTGAATCCGCCAATACCGGGCAAACTACTAGTACACACTTTTCTAATCTAAATTATGTTATTTTCGTTACAGACTGTGAAGGACGAGATGAAACTGAAATGTCGCTGTCACGGAGTGTCCGGTTCTTGTGCCGTCAAGTCGTGCTGGCAGAAGATGCCCAGCTTCCGTGAGGTGGGGTCCATGCTGAAGAAGCAATACGAGCGCCCCGTGGAGGTTGCCCCGCGGTCTACAAAGAAGCTGCGAAGACGGGAGAAAGTGTTGCGTAAAGTTCCCATTAAAGATGATGAGTTAGTGTACGTAGAACAATCGCCTAACTACTGCCAGCCTGATCCTGATACTGGAGTACTCGGTACCAGCGGTAGGGAATGTAAGCTGGAGTCCCGTGGGCCGGACTCTTGTGATACTCTCTGCTGTGGAAGAGGGTACAACACCTTTGTGGAGAGACACACTGAGAGGTGCTTCTGCAAGTTCGTTTGGTGTTGTTACGTCAAGTGCAAACTATGCGAGACTGTCACAGACCGACACATTTGCAAGTAACGCTGGACATGTGTGTTAAATAAGCCAAGGGACACGATCAAGTTGTAGCATTACTGAGTTAATTCGCAAAATTAACGACCAATATATCATTTTGATATAGTTACTTAGCATATGTGTATTTTAGTGATGTTATAATTAACTAAAGAAGAATAGAAATTTTCTGAGAGAATTAGAATTTCACATGACCATGTCGTATGGTCATTACAGAGCAGAATTGGAACAAGTATGACTTCTTATTCTCTATTACATATACAAAAGTACAAATTAGCCAATTTGGAGAGGTCCTAACACCTGAATTCACCACCCCGGCTACTTTGTAATCACTGCTTTTTGCAATTTGATAAACTTTCATTAAAAATGGTGAAACTTCTGTTTTATAAACGATACTTCAGTACTTCAGCATAAGGAAAATGTTGATATTTTAGTGGTTAAACATTCATACAAAAGTAGTTCATTTATAAATACATGTACTGCATTTCACCCTGGTGATACTGGTTATCATATAGTATTATTAGAATTAGTTAAGATACATGTGTATGTTAGTTATATTTGTACAGAAAATATTTATGTTCATATGAAACATTGCAACATTTTATTATATATTTATCCATCTTACATTGATATATCTTACATTGATATATATTTGTGTTCATAATCAGTGAATACTGAAGTTCAATCAAGAGGATTGAAATGTACAATATATTTGAATGTCTAGAACTATGTAATGGCTGTATATTCATGTATTAAGTTGGAAAGAATCTTCAGGTATCACTTTCATAATATAATTTTTATGGCACTGTGGTTGCAACATAATTTTTATTCACATTTTGAAATATATTTTCACATGACTTCAGACCATAAATGAAACTGTAAGACGGTTATCTAGTTTGTGGGTAAAGGATACTAAATACAGCCATTAAAATTGTAACATTCTTTCAGTCTCCCAAGCTTATTTAAATGTAATGTTACGCAAAACTAAAAGATTAACATTCTTTTGGAGCGTAGACGCTTTTTTTATTTATATTACCTTGTACATACATTAATATATGTTGTAAAATAAACTACAGATGATAGACAGTTATACAATGGATTATTTTACGATGTAAATGAACAGTCTTGTTTAGGGAGTGATTTATCGTTTTCAATTTTCGCCAAATTAAATCTTGGGGCGATTAAAGGAAGATTCCCTGTTCTCAGTACAATGATCAAAGCATATTACAAGATGATAAAATACACTAGTCCTTAACGGGTCAAAGGACGATTTCACAAATCTATGATACTGTCATTTGTCTATTTCAGTGAGAAAACACAGGTAGATTCAGCCCACCAGTATGAAAAGAGGAAAGAAAATCAATTTACCTCTTACTTTAATTTCTAAATAAACATTCTTTGAATACAACTTTGTAAAGAAAGACACAGACTGTTGAATCCTTCAATAAAAGTCTTTTTCTGCATTCACAATTTATATAATTAATTAAAGCAATTGTCATGTCTGCTTTTAGGGGGTTATCGTTATTTCTTTACATTTATGTGACCTTTCAAACCACTGCATATGGCTGTCAGACAATTTCGTAGATACCATTCATACCGAATACACTAAAGACCTATCTTTCCAAAATTAAATTGTAAAATATTAAAATGATGGTTATGATCAAGTACAGTATTTAATTCAAAGTTAAACAGTAAGTTTAGAATGAAATTTTATAACTTGTAGATTGTCTCAAAGTTTAAAACTTTTAGACAACATCTAAAATTAAACGGTAAGCGCAAGACTAATGTGCTGACTGTTGAGTGAGAGGTTAGTGTGCTGGCGGTGAGTCAACCCCCAGTGTTCATGTGCGGTACGAAGTTTCGCAAGGCATGCTAGTTTAAAACAGTGTTACTAATCTGAATGTGAACAGTCAGCAAATATTCTTTGAAAAAAATTACTTCGAAACTTATTATTGTGACATCTGATGTTATTTTCAAAGGCTATGTTGCAGAAAATGCTTCGGTCTGATACGCAGTTTCTATCAGAACAATTAAATACCAATTGGTGGATCATTTTCATGTGATTAATAACTGACAAGATCGTCTGAAAAGTAAAAAAGGAGTTAGCATTGCACCTGACATACATAGGCTTGTACATGACACCCGTTGGAAAATTGAGAAATGTTCCAGGGATGAATTGGCCGGAAATAGGTGTAGAACCTACCTCGGTTACCTAATTTGGCAGAATAAATAAGAAAAATTTCCATTTATATTTTTAAACAGGAAAAGGAAAGACTCATCAGGAAGGTGAATTGGTTCTTAGACCATGTGCCATGGCTACCACATTATCAATGAGTATATATTTATCACCATAACTGGGACTTTGGGTCACGTTCCAGCACAATCATTACACAAAACCAAAAACACTCAGCCTGACAGTTATTTTAAACAAAATTAAGTCATTTAAATATTATCATTACAATCAAATAAGCAATAATACTGTATCATGGCAAATACATTTAAAGATTCAATATTCAGCAAGATTTGATCTTAGATTAAATATGTAAACTCTAAGAGTAAGGCACCTATATGTATTTCTTTTCTGTTTAGTCAACCGACCAGATGTGTGATGTACAAACGAATTGTCTTGTTGTGAAGATGAGCTAAAACTTTTTGCTCGACTAAAACCTTTCATTAAAAGTATCGCCGAGGGCATTAAGTTTCTGCACAGCTTCTCGTAGTATGCTATCCGTTGACTTTTTTCTGGTGAAGTGACGTTCAACATCGAAGACGTGAGCCTCCAGCTTATTGGGGTTGGGTGTACTGGATCTGCTCTCGTTGTCCACCTCCCCCTCACTACCCGGTTCAGGATTGTCCCGTGGTGGACTCGATGCCTTCAAATTTCATGTAAATAGCAATTATATAAATGTAAAAGAATTGATATAATATATTCTTCAGAAACGGTCCACATGTCTTTAATATAATTTAGGAAATAAAGTTACACAATAAAGTACACATTTATTGTCAATAGATAACACCTAATGTATTTGTTTTTGAAGTAGCGCGGTCCAAATATCTGTCGCAATATTGAGAAGCCCCATTGATGGCCTATGGAGCACGTACAGAGGGCGGCATCTTCTAGCGCGAAATCCCATTAGAGTGACAAATATATTGGGTGTTTTGTAACGTATTGAACAAATGGTACATCAGGGATTTCAATTTCAACAGCATAAATTACAGTGTGACGTACAAACTCTTACTTTGCAATAAGCGTAAAAATGAAAATCAAAATAAAGATATTATATTTTGTTTCCTCTGGGCATTATCATCTTTAAATTTTTAATTGAGCAATACTGTTTACATAGTCGAGAAACATGTATATATTTCCGATAAACTATTGTAAATGTGAGAAGAAGGAACTTTCCTTGATTTTATTTTTTTGTTCTCAAAATAATTTACAAGTCCCAAGCCGAACATAAGTAAACTTAGGTAATGTTCATACTGACTGGAGGCGTAAGTACTAGGGTGTCCACTTGATAAATGGAGTTGGACAGCTGCGGGGTGATCTCTATGTGTGGAGTGGGCATGCGAGGCAACTTCAGCATGTCACTTGTATCTGTCAAATTTAGCGCCATAACCTGTCGATCACGTGGTCGCGTCTGCGCAAAGGCATCAAATCTGGTGCATGCTTCCTGCAAGAGTAAAATAAGTTTGGATTATAACACAGGAAATATTGATATGCCTAACGATTTTGGGCTAACGATGAATTTAGAGAGGAAAATGTATTGCACTGTTTATACTGAAAACATAACAATAGCGATCTGACCTTAAATTACGGAATTACGAATACAGATCATGAAATTGGTACCAAAAGTTTAGTGACCTGAAACAATCGAATTGGATGAGCTCAGCATGAAATTAGATTGTTTGGTAGCGCTAAACTTTTCATCAGATCGTGAAATTATCAGATCAAGAAATTGTAAGAAAGAGTTTCGGTCTGGGAAATGCTGGCCTATGTGAAGTGCCAGCTTAATTTGATTGCAATTGTATAGGCAGGCCAATAGATGTCTCTGAATTCACTGAAATTTCGCTGATGATTTCTTGATCTGCATCAGTACACAGAAATTGTAATTTTGGAAACGAAGAGAACAAAGGAGAGAACGAAAGAATTTCACGCTGTGCCTTTGATGCGCTATTGTTAAACTTCTGATACGAATTCCGTGTACTGATCCCGAATTTCTTTCCATTTTCCAGCTCCTGAAATTCCTATCATTTTTAAACGTCCAGAACTAAAGGCACAACAAAGAATTTCACGCTGTGCTTTTGAAGCGATATTGTTCCAAAACTGATAGGAATTTCATCCTCTGTTATAATATTTTATTAAATTGTTAAATAAATTAATTCAATTATTAATTTAATAAGAAATAACTCACTCATCATGTAGGATCCAGTCCTGAGCAGAGAGGCCGGATAAATGATAGGAAAATTATATCCGTGACAAATATCCGTAGAAATCACAGTCAAAACCAGAAAAACAATAATCTCCACTCTTATCCGCGGCATTTTACAAGTTTTCGAACAGAAAGGCTGAGGAGTTAGTTTGTAAGCTGTACAGGTTGAGATGGATGAAACCAAATGAAGTTGAATCGTGGCGAACACCTAGAATTAAGCTGTATCTACTAAGGCCAAACCAAACAAGAGCTTAGTGTCCTTGCAGCTTTCTCAGCTTCCCCCTGAGCGTGCGCAACAAACAGAAAAACGAAAGAATTCCATGCTGTGCTTTTAAATTTCTGTTGTTCCAAAACTGATAGGAATTTCATCCTCTGTACTTAGCATGCAGTGGATTTGATGATTTTATGGTCAGTTTTGGAATAGATTTCACCCAGGCACCGTGTTGTGTCTTTCAATCATTGGAATTCAAACTACACATTATCCCGGTATTTTTTCAAAACTGAAATATTTCTGTTATTTCAAGCTGACTATTCAAACAATGTAAACCAAAGTTATTGAATTGCACATTTCTTTTCTGCTTTTATGTTGAAATAGTTTGAAACAGAAACACTGAATTTATAGTCAAAAAACATAATACTTACACATGACATGAATTGATGATATTTATGTTTTACTGGTATAAAATCAGTGCTGCTTTGTTCAACTAAAGTGACTTAAAGATAATGTAGCATTAGTTGTTTGCATGATTTTGGTTTATGTTATTTGCAATATTCACTTGAATTAACGGCAAGACAGAACATTGAAAAAATACATGGATAACATACATTTTGTATTGCAATGCTGCACCTACCAAGAATGGCATTTGTATAGCTCCTAATTAGGTGAATTATGGACATTGAATTAGAAAAAACTTCTATTATTTATGTCAGAGAGCGTTTACACTGTCCCTGTAGCACAAGACAAACTCAATCTAAATGTCACGAAAACGGAAAATTGAAAACGAAACACCTAACAATAATAAGTGTCTTTATTTCTGTGATGATATGTGTGTATTAAACACCACACTTTTAAGTCCCCATTTGGTTCTTAGCTGTATATAAGAGCAACACACATATCTGCAGTTTCATCAGTTTATTTCTACAGAGATGTGTACACTACAAAATCCTAAGTTCAACTGACATCAACACAGAAATCAACTGACATCAACACAGAAATCGCTGGAGAATATATAGGCATACATGAAAAGACTTCTTTGTTCTATTGAAGTTAAATGAGCAATGCATTCCAAGTTAAATGAGTTTAATTTAGAATTGACTTATGTAAGTTTAGTAGAAATAAAAACATTAAATGTCATTGGAATTTAAAAGTATAATA
>JBCAUI010469727.1:0-13747 GCA_038406195.1 Haplosyllis anthogorgicola
TGAACATTTTATGTCAACAGTGAACATTTTAAAGGAATAAAAGTCTCCAGTAACAAATACTCATTGAAAACAGACATCAACTAGGTGCTGTACAATAAATAATACTTTATAGAAATTATTTGGCAGTTCAAAGACATTTTAAATTCATTTTTCTTTATGAAATTCATTATATCCAATGAATTTCATTGTTTATACAGGAGATCCCTTACTGATAATAGAGAAAGCAGACCACCAAGAGTTCCTTGCACTTTATACCAAATCATGACAACTTACCAGCTCCATAGCGACTTTGTTCGTTGCACTGCGTCCACATCTTTACTTTGTATAATACTTCAACAAATTGTTATCTTTAACAACAGATTAAAAGTACTTTTATTGTCATTTTTCCTTAAACTAACAACTTCATTTCAGTCACGTGACCTTTGACAGAAGGTAAAACACAGGAGCAGCTAAAACTGATGTCATGGTTTGACTTGTGCAGTATTTGCAACATTTAAAGACTTTTCTATTTCATATTATAATTTCGTTGAATGACCTATATCATATGTCAAATAATAAATATCATATAATATATCTTTTACTTTGAAAACATGGCTTAATCCAGGTCTAAAAGAAAGCGTTGTAACGAAAAGTGGACTTCCGGTGGAATGAAAATGATTTGACGAGACAGGAAATCGAAGTCTATTTTGTCTATTTAACACCACTTACCGAAGGTATTTTATGTTAAAATATTGGATAGTTGTGCAAAATAATCTCGGGATTATGTATTGATTTAATTAAGGTGTTATTATTGGTTATTTAGGTTCTAATTCATGGACTTTCCACTTAATTGTATCATTGCAAACAGCTGGGTAAACTTAATTGACAACAAATAGACAGGTCTGTGATGAATATAGCATCTTAAATTATCATAAATGCGTGTACATTAATATCCTGAATAAACATGAATTTCAAACTTTAGACACCTTGGCTGCCCAAATGTTTTGGCTTAGTTTGACAACTTGAAACTTGAGCTTTATCTTATTTTTTATTTGTCTAATGGCATCAGCTTTTGAGTCCCCAAAGTTGACTTTATTCGTTTAGACAGATTCGAACTACACCAAAAATATGGCAGAAGGAAAGCCAGTGAAGGTTGGAACAAGAGTAGAAGTAGTCGGTAAAGGAGTCATCGGAACTGTTGCATACGTTGGTTCCACTCTATTCTCAAGTGGTATGTTTTTAAACTGTTTTGAAGTGTGTATGCCAAAATATGTTTTCTATTTACTAAACAATATTGAAATATAAATCAAAATGTGTTTTATTATTATGATCATCGGTGAAATGAAATCTTAGCAAGAAATATCAACCATTATGCTACCGAAAGCAATCCTACGATGTCTACTCTTTTGTACAGGAAAATGGATAGGCGTTGCATTAGACGAAGCCAAAGGGAAGAACAACGGTGTCGTTCAGGGTAAGAAGTACTTTACCTGTGAAGATAACCATGGCATCTTCGTCCGGCAGTCCCAGGTACATTGCTCTCTAGCAATAGCCTTCAGTTCAGTGATACCACTTCAGTGATAAGTTATTTATACATTATTACACGAACGTGAAGCGCGGTAAAAAAAAGTTGATACGTGTATGACAATGAGATGGTGCTCTAAGACTGACATTTCTTTTGACTTGAATAGCTAAAGTAAACCATACTTTGTTGATGATGATTCCAGGATATCTGTATTTCGATGTCGTGTTGCTATTTCTGGTTGCTCAGTTTTTACCTATCGTGCCTGTTTGGTTTCCATTCAGTTGGTTCTGTTCATTAAACACTTAAAAGCTTATCTGCTACATGTTGTTATTGGACGTAGTAGTTGTTACAATGCATGTTTTAGATAACTATTTTGGACTCTGATGCTGATGAAGCAGATAATAATAATGATATTGAGTCAGGGGTAAGTGCTGAGTGTGTTGTACATAGAAATATAACGCTAATTTAATATTCAGTTAATTACTTCACATAGTACAGTTATAGATTTTATGTTGTGGTGGAGGAAGTCACTAAGAACATTTATCAGAACTTATGATTTCCAGACGTAGTATGTCAAATAGTTTTTTTTTATTTTTTACCCCTATAGTTTGGTAACGATGTCTGTATTTGTCTCGGTTAATAATAAATACTTGAGAACATTGATTGAAAATGGGGTAAACGGAATTTATCACTCTTGAATCGGATGTACATCCAGCACTATTATTGCGAAATAAATAAACGATAAAACAATATGCTTTTCTAAGTGTAAATTAGCGTTTAATTAAGCGACAGTAATCACAAACCTTGTAAATTACATTTGATATCATTAACTTAAGAAACATTAGCAATATGTGTTATTAGTTGGGTGACAGGAAAGAACTTACCCATGAAAGAACAACCCAGTTGTGGTAACTAATATGGAATAACGTACAAATTTAAATTTAGTGTAGCATAGGCACTTGTAATAATTTGACGTAAGCTAAATTAATAATGATAGTGGGTAAGTGCTATTCACCAGTATGCTTTTAATAGATATGTTGTCCATAAAAATATTGATAAATAAGGTATCGCCGCAAAGAAGATATAAAACACACATTCCTATGCAACAACGAAATTTACTAGAACCACTAGTTAGTGATTCCTTAATGTATTTCCAGAATCTAAATGTGGGCTAATTGTAAACACGGTCAACTTCGAAACTAAATTTTATGTGCTTTGCTTTGATTTCTCTTTGCCATCACTATGAGTTGCATCACACATTAACTCTTCATACTAATTTTGTTTAATTTTCAGGTATCCCGAATCGAAGAATGAAACAACAAGTCACGTTTATATTCTCCCCCTTAACAAAATAATGATTTTTTTTTTTTCGCGATATGTGTAGCTTACAGTATTGGAAGAGGAGAAGTCGAAGCCCGTAAAGAAACCAGCGGCCGCACCTGCACCTGCAGCAGCTAAAGCAACGCCTGCAGCTCCACAACCTGAACCACCAAAACCACAGGCAGTTACTGCAGTTAAAGGTACCAAAATCAGTGCGCACCCCTTCAGTCAACCAGCACGATATGTCTGTCATTGATTTATGTGTGTAGTAGGTGATATTAATGTGATCATGATTTATTTTATATTATTACAGTGTTTGTTTGTATACAAAGTACAGTAGTTACAATCATTTGCTTGTGAATCGTAATATTTTCTTGGCTTATTTTTCTTTTGGTATTAAACTAAATGTTCGAGAAGAGAATACTGCAACGAAAACAGTAGACCTCACATCTACGACCACCTCTTCTGCGACCAAAATTTAGTCCTTATTGACAGATGGTTGTGCAATCATAGAGACAATAGAGAATAAATTTAATCTTTGTGTCAAATTGGTCGCAAAGTGGAGGTGGTCGGTGAATTCGGGGTTGTTGATGACAGGTTTTACTGTCTTGGGATGCCTTTACTACAATGGTGTCAAAATGTAACTCGGCAGGAAATATTTAGCTGTTTTTAAACCTGCCGGCCTTAAAGGTTTGCGCGGAGTTGTAACATTTGAAGTTGTGCACTAGATATTTCCTAGCCAAGTTCTTAGCTTTCTGAAACCTGAAAAGAAGTAGCTCAAACTTGAGTTTACTCTATCCTAAGGGTGTGTTGATTGTGTATTTTTACCTTTTAGGGTAAGGGCCGAACACACTTTTAGCTGTAGTGGTGGTTCTTATTATGTTGTGCCTTTAGTTGTAGGTTGATGGTTATGTATTAAAGCTTAGTGCATCATACAGAATCGTTTTTCTTCTCTTTTTTGGGGGGAGGGAGGGGGGGACAGTGAACTCAGGTTAGATGTATGTGGAAATACCATAAAATAAACAAAGACATGATGTGAGAGCCGCTGTACGGTGGCATGGCTTAAACAATTCCTGGTCACCAGTGGTTTCAGTAGTTGGATAACCATCCAGTGGAAGGTGGTCAGCCATGCAACCCGGGCACACCACTAATAGTCGAGGGATAGAAATACCCGCACACAAGGAATAGGATAAGGATAGAGGTACCAGTAGTTCCAAATGGATTGTGTGCTTGTTCCAGAATAAGTAACTGCCACGTAAAAGATGTGCTATGCATTAATATTTTTTACTGCTAAATTAATATTAAACATTTCTTTTACAGGTATGTTGTTTCTTTGATTAAGTTTCTGCGGCCCTTTTAAGTCACCCTTCGTTTACAGTTTTGGCATGGTGATTGTTTTTTATTTGTGTGTTTGCTTGTTTTTGTCTTTTAGCTGTCAGTGTTAGATGGAAGTGCCACCGGTGACAGCAATGGGGTGCGGGAGGTTCCACCAACGCCTAAATCTATACCGACCCCGGGGGGTATCCCCAGATCAAGTCTACCTACCCCAGGTAGAGGTATTCCTACATCATCTGGTTTACCAACTCCCGGCCGGGGTATACCTGGACCCGGAAGTGGCCTCCAGACCCCATCTGCTGGCAGACCTCCACCCCGTGTATCTAGCATGGAAGATATAGCTAAGAACCAAAAGAAACAACAAAAACGTTTATCTATGTCAGGGTTAAAACCACGTCCCACTGTTACTAAGAGTAAGTATTTTATGAAAGCGTTTAAAACATAATTTACAAGGTATATTGAAATGATTCATTTATCACACATGTTCACCCGAACCAGCAATTCTGGTGGACAAGGTTTATCTCTTCAGAAAGTTGACTGGCAGATTGGGCATGTGTGATGAAGTCATTATATTGGGAGAAAGTAAAATGCATACACGTTGAAATCGTTTTATATTTCTGTGTTTAGCATCAATTTTAGCCAAGGAAAGGAAAATTTTGGAAAACAGAGTCGGTGCATTGCGAAAAACCAAAGTAGTAACTACTAGTTACATACCTGATGGAGAAGGTAGTATTAAACTGAAGAAAAGAGATCTGTATTGTGACTTTTATCTATCAGTGTTTAATTAAAAAACGTGTAGTGTATGTATATTTATTTGTATTGTTTTGCAACCCAATAAGATTACTTTATTCTTACTGCTTCATGTGTTGAAAGAGCAAAAATCAGTTGTAGTATTTTGTTTGAATAAGTAAATTTTGTTTCGTCAGTATTCAATGTATTTCTTTACAAATACGCTTTAACTTATGGCAGCCAATGAGATTAAATGCTCACGATAAGATCTAGCTACTCGGGTATGCCTATGTAATTATCTTTCCGCATGCACAATTTCATTTCGTTCAAAATCTCTCAGAATGCATCAAATTTTGTAGATAGGATTTCTTTATCATAAATACAAAATTATTTTCATGATTGATGTTGGTAAATTTTATCTTATAAGATAATGTCATGCTAAACACAGAAATAAGTACATTTCTTTTGTTTTAATTTACAAAATCGACCTTAAAATGATGTTAAGAAGAGGTCTTTCTCTTTAAAAGTTGTGTTGTAAATTGCTGTAAATCAGAATACTGATACTGGATACATCTACCATGACGTAAATTAAGATTTTCTTTGAGACCTTTTGGTGAACAAAAGTACAACAATAAAAGACTTGTTTTTTGCCAAATTATTTTTGCAGGATACAGTGTTTCTAGTACTATTTAATACGGGGCATATTTTCTTCCCCAGTCCCATTTTCTGTGTGGTTCAGTTGCTATTTTATCAAATTAAAAAATTTATACACTTGCAAGGAGTGCGTGGTTAAACCCGTTTTGATATTCAAAATTTATCCATTTTGAAATAAAGAGTAATCATGGATAGTTATCAATGTGCTGTTGGCTACGTACCCTGATTTCAGGGATTACTTCACAATTTTCAAGTGTTTTTGGTGCAGGTACACGTCCCAGTGTAAAAATTCATGATGAAGCTTTATAATTCATGAAATTTAATTGTTTGTATGTTGATTGTGCAGGTACGGAGTCTCTTGACAGTGGAGGTGGCTCAGGATCGGCTACACCAGTGCGTGCAAGTAAGGAGTCGAGCCCTGCAACAGAAGTTGCAGCTGCAGCCAGCAAACTCAAGATGCCGGCACCTAAGCAACCAAGTAAAATTGCAGCGCCTGCTCAGAAAAGAGAATCCTTATCACAGGTATATCTTTGGATTGGCATTTTCAAAATGGATTTCTAAATTAAAAATTAAAATATAAGATGGCTTCTTTTAAAAGTAAGCAACCAGACACCATCTTTCATAAGGATTTGATGTTTTATGCATCAGGCTTCGGCAGCTGATATCAGTGAGATGTCAACATCGATTTCGGAAAAGATGACTAACTTAGCTCAGCAGCAAGAGATGGAAGGCCTGAAGGCTGAAATTAAGGATCTTGAAGAAAAGCTTGAAACACTTAAAGTGAAGAGAGCTGAGGACAAAGTAAAGCTAAAGGAATTCGAGAAAGTAAAAATTCAACTACAACAGGTATGCATATCAATATTCCTAAATTCTTTATAACGGTCTTATGCATTGGTTTATTTTAAGAACAATATGTCCTTGCGATGTTAATTTCACGAACGTTATTTTTAGCTTCAAGAATACAAAACCAACATGCAGGAGAATCAGACTCGCTTACAGAGAGAACTACAGACAGTTAAAAAGGTATTGCAACTCTCAAGTTTTTTTGTTGTTGTTGTTGAAACTAAAATAATCTTTATTAACGGTCAACTCTCATCAAAACATAGTGCGTCTTTGAAATAGTCGAGGTCCAAAGTGCACGTTTTAGTGTAAAACATTGGAAACGTAAATGTACATTTGTTAATGCAGGAAGCAAAGGATAAAGCAGAAGAGTTTGAACGGTACAAGGAAGAGATGTCTGATGTGGCAGAAACCGTTGAAATAGCTACTCTAGACAAAGAGATGGCTGAGGAAAAGGTACCCAACGAACTCATAACCAATCAAGAAACAAAACTGCATTTATTTATTTCTTACCTTATAAATATTAGATAAATTACCTTCTTTCAAATTTTAGGCAGAGGGCCTGCAAATGGAGGTAGATCAGCTGAAGGAAAAGTTGGAAGAAGTGACACTAGATCTGCAGATTATGAAAGAGGAAGTTGCACAAGTCGGAACGGAAGGAGGAGCTACATCGTATCAGGTCAAACAGCTGGAACAACAGAATGAACGCCTGAAGGAAGCTTTGGTTAAGTAAGTCTACTTTAGTTATATTTCACAGTAACTGCAAAAAAATAGAAGTTTTGCGTAGCCGTATCTGAAAACTTTTATGCGATGTAAGCAGTGCTGCATGATGAACATAATATATTATCTGACTGCTCATGATCATGTGGATTATCATTAGATGCATAGAAGTTCACAGAACTCTTTGGCACACATAAGGCTAAATTGTAGTTCATGAATATTCAGTGTGTTAATGTCCAATCCACATATTGGGTATTCTGACAGCATTTATTTTTTTAGTTTATGCACAGCTGAGTGGGACGGCTTGTTTTCTGTTTTCATACATGTATCTTTTTATTCAGAATGCGGGATCTTTCTAATCATGAGAAAAATGAAGGAGCAAAATTAAACAAACAAGTTGAAAAATTAAACAATGATTTGAACAATCTTCAAAAAGACAAGGAGAGACTAGAAGGTGAAATATCACAACTGCAGGATAAGATGATTGATTTGCATGAACAGGTATTTCTACAATTTCTTTTGGGAAATAGAATTAAGTAAACGCAATTTTAAATAAATGCAATTTCATTAAATATGCGTAATGACTTCAGTAGTGGCCGTGACGTGTAAACGCTGCTTTATGTTTGCAGGTTGATGCAGCACAAGGAGCAGAGCAGATGGTAGAATCCCTAACCGAAAAAACTTTAGAAATGGAAGAAAGATTGAATGAAATTCAGGAAGAAAAGTCGGATCTGGTGGGTTGTAACATCAAACAGGCCCCGACCTTACGAAATTTTACGTCTGTCAATTACTTATTTGCATCAATCATGCTGTACAGGTTTAACTAGAAAATTGATAACATTTATCCGTCTTTTTTACAAACACTTTTTGAAAAATGTCTAATCATTTTTTTTCTTTTTTGACAAAAAGACAGTCGTTAAGGTCAAGGCATGAATTTTTTAGTTAAATATTTTATAAATTTCGTACAAAATGGTATAATGATGTGAAATTTATCTTTCCTTATTTGTAGGAAGCTTTGTGTGAGATGAACGATGAACTACAAGAAACAGCAAGAGAAACAGAGCTAGAGCTGAGAGAGGAAGTGGATCTTGCCAATGCAAGGGCAAGTGAAGCTAAACGTAAGATGGAAGCTGTACAAGAAAGCATGGCTGATTATGAGAATACGATAGCCAAGTTCAGAGAACTTGTTTCACAGCTGCAGGTTAGATTTGAACTTGATGGATTTCATGATAAATATTTTTTCTTTCCACCATTGTGCAGGCATGTAAAATGTTTTTATGTTTTATGTGTGTATGGCTTTATTTCAGGATCAAAACCGAGATCTTCGAACAAAACAACAGTCGGAGACAACAACTAAAGCAGAAACTCCTCAAATAGAAATGTTTGACTTCAAGTCTAAATTTGCTGAAACAAAAGCACATGCCAAGGTACGAACTGTTGTACAGTACCTATTTCTTAGAAATCCTTAACTTATACAAGAAACAAATGTTACCAGAGATGTTTAACGGGTATGTTTTTATTTTTTGTAGGCTATTGATATGGAGTTGAGGAAGTTGGATGTGACACAAGCTAATCTGCATGTCAGTTACCTGAGATCGTTTATGCCCGACAGTTTCCTACGTAGAGGAGGTACACTATTTTACATGCTTAACAGCATTGAAACAAATAAACACCAGTTAATATATTTCATCATTTAATTTATTTCATTACATTTGGCAGTGGTGTTACACTGATTGTACGAAAAATACTTTTATTGTTTCACAGGTGATCATGATGCTGTGCTGGTACTGTTGCTGATACCCAGATTAATAGCCAAAGTAGAACTACTCATTGCCCAGTGCAGGGAGAAGGTAATTAATCATTGGTACACTATTCATTAGGACATAAAACGTTGAATTGAGTTATCGACGTGGACACAGAATACGGGTCATCATTACTTTTTAACACGCACGATAGCAAATTCTGATTTAAACTGTTTGATTTTTGTTGATTTTAGTTTGACGTTCCTGAAACTATTGAACGAGATCATGTGATCAAGTCGCATGCCAGTGATGCATTCAGCTTCTGTAACAATTTCATCCACTCCCTGTGTATCCTACAGGGCTGTCTCAGACAATATGAAAGGTATTTTTTGCTTACCGTATTCCCTCTAATTATGGCACCGGGTGCCAAGACCAATTTTGAGGGGGTGCCTTAATTAAAAATTAGGAATACTAATTATGAGTGACATCAACAGTGGGTTTCACTTGGTTTTGTCAATCTGTGTATCCATATTTAATGCCAATCAGTACTTAAAAACAATAATAGGGGTGTCATATTTAGAGGGAATACAATATTTACTCTAGATGTTTCATTTTGTCAGGAATGTTGGGCATTTTTAAATGTGTATTATTTTGGAACGTATGTAGCTTCATTTAAACTACAGAATGTTATTTTCGTTTGTTACTCTCTTATTGTAGTGCATTAAACACATGCAATGTAGAATTGCTGCTGAAGGTAGGCACCCTGCTACCTGAGCTGGCTGTTCATGAAAAATCGGTTGATCATTTCATTGAATTGCTACGCAAAGATCAACTTGATGAGAATTCATCAGTTGAACCTCTGGAGAAATCTATCAACTACTTCCAGGTAACTATCACATCTCAAGTATTATCACCACGAAACTAATTTTGCAGCATGCGTTATTTAAATCTGCATTAAAGTAAAATAACTTAATAACGTAAACATTTATTGATTCAGATGCTCTACAACGTGCACTTGACAAGTGAAAAAGTGGATAACACGGCTATGATGGCTGATCAGACGAGAGTTATTCTTGCAGCGTGTGATTGCCTTGGTGTTGATATTTCACGACTTAAACTTGCTCTCAATGTAAGTAAACATTTTGGGAAGAGGTTGTCTTCGACGAAGAATATAAGGCATAACGAGGTATTAATTTCTAATTTTCTGTTATAGCCTGGTCAAGAGATGACTGATATTTCAATTGTGTTGCGAGATTTGGAGAACTTCAACAATGAAATAAAGGTAGCAGCCAGGAAGGTACGTGGTCGGGAATGTTCAGTATTACTGTGATAAATTGATGTGTCTATATGTTTTAATGTCAGTCACAATCTGATATTATTTGTTTTAGATTAAACGACGAGTACCACAGCAGCAGCAAGACGCTCCACAAACCCCACTTTCTATTAATAAAGAGGTATGTACTGTCAAATTAATTCATTTGTCTCTTTATATTTAAGTCACGAAATTCTGTACTGTATTTTAAAATTGTGAAAAATTGTGACTACTTTGTACTCCAGGTCCAAGACGAGCTTAAGAGCAGTGTGGAAATGTTGGCTATGGTAGTTAGAGCTCTGAAGCTGACTGGAACATCTGCAATGACACAGGCTGCTCTCGTGACAGGTATCATATTAATATTTGATTAAAAGTGAAAAGTTTACCATGTACTATTTTCAGTGACCGCAGGACCAGTGGCTCACATACTTTTATGTTGCAAAGTTACTTAAAGTTAACGGAATTACACAGATGCTGAACACATATTGGTCACAGCATTAATGCTACATCCTAATATACACATTGAGAAAATAATCTGCGTTATGTTGCAAGTTTTATATCATTTGAAGCTAATTATTGCACAATATTGCTTGGACTAATTTCGTGTAATGATCAGCAGAGATTTTGCACCATTGATTATTTCATAAATGTGATTAGCTATTGTAACAATTGATGCTGGTGTAGTTTTGTAAGAGTTCAATAAGGCATATGTGTCAATCACGTATCGTAGGAACATCTAGTGATCCGGATGATGCGGAATCTGGTTTGTATTGTTTATTATAAGCCTGCTTACGCTACATGAGATCTGTCACAATTGTACATACATGCACGTCAAAATCGTAAAGACACACTTTCCGTCCTTTTTTGTCCAATGCCGGACAGCAAAAGATTAACCGTGTACATGTTGTGGGTTCTTTTCGTGTAAAAAGTGCGATTCTGACAGACCTTAGTACATGATCTCAAGTCTCTTGAACGAATTCCTCCGTTTGAGTACGCTTGTACTCATTTTTATTTTTTTTTAAAGAAGTAATTTCTTTCCTAAGAATTATTGAATCTCACAACTTCGTTATTTTATTACGGTAGACTGTATAGTTGTTGTTTACATTAGAGTACTAAGATGATCTATTTGAAAATTGAGATCATGGTTCACATAAATGCGTTTGCATGAAGCAGAATTAATTGGGATGCTTGCTTATTAAGCTTCAAATTATTCAACACGTTTGCTTCTAAATTATTTTAAATACTCGGCTATTTGTTACACCTACAATTCAAATGAAAAGTGTACAAAAATACAGAGGTAATTAACCTTAGTGAAAGCTGCAAAATATATTAAGAAAGTACAGAGGTTTGAACCCCAAGGGACTGAACAAAATTCCAAAACATTTAAAAACCTGTCGTTGGCCATAAACAACTAGCAAATGATAATAGACGTAAATAGTTTGGTTTAGAGGAATAGCTTTTTCTTTAACAAATGCATGATGCCAAAGTATGGTTAATAATAATGACTTTTCTGCTCAGTACCAGAGTTTACCATTAGATAAATATTAATAATTAATGGTCTTTGGTTAACAAGTTGTACATTGCTGTATCAACTCTTTCAGTAACATGAGCATGTCTTTCTTTATGTAGTTTATCCGAAACTTAATAAAAAAAACTCAACTGATAAAAGTGGAAACAAGTGTTTCCATGCGCGACAATAGTGTCAGCGGTCGGCTGTCCGCGGTATAGAAATATGTTTAGCAAGTTTTTGGCCCGTGCACATGTACGTGTATGCAGAGCGATGTGTACACTTTGTCGCAAAGATCGAAACATAAATAAATGTTGACGAGATCAAGCACCTAAGAAGAGAAACTGGTTTCATTTCATTTGCACCGTGTCAATACCGCTATGATTTTCAGAAGGCAGCTGCCTTCCTCCTTAATATTTTAGCCATCTCTGTTTGTCGGGCTTATTTGTAGATTTGCTGACTGTGTACAATGCAAAAAACATGTCTACCTTATGTTAGAAGGGGTGCTGATTTATACTGATTCATTATGACAATTACTCGGTACAATATTTTAGATGGACAAGGTTTATCTGGCAAGAAGTTGGATGAGTTGGCAGCGAAGGCCACGGAAACAGTTTACGGAAAGGGGAACAAGTATGGAGATTGCCTAAGGTATAGTACATGCAACTAAGCATAATAAGCATCCTTTACTCTATGTCTATAAACCCATACTTCCTCCCGAAATAAAGTTGAGAATGTGATTTTATTTTAAGGAAAAATCATTAATACTGGAGTGCAATCGCTTTGACAGCTATTTACCTTTGCACACAAAGGTATCGTTTTGTTTGACAACCTGATTATATCAAGATGCCACATGCTTTTTGCAGGAAGTCTGCCACTGATGTAGCAAACACCGTAAAGAAGATTGCAGTAGCCATGGAAAATGGAGAGTATGATTATGATGGTACTCAAGAGAAAGTGGTAAGTATAGTTTCAAATTATCGACAAAGTTATTCGACTTCCATATTTTCGACTTCAAAAGTCATTACATGTGCAGTTGTTGTACGATTTGTTACATTATTGAAGTTTATTTGTGTAAACTATGTTTCAGGGAGCACGTACAAAAAAGGTAGTTGATAGCTAATGTACAGTACATGTATCTTCGTTTACAGTTGTAATTTAAGGATATATTATTATGCAAAATAATCTCCAGGAACAATTTAAAATGTTAATGGTATATGATTTCATCAGTGATTGCATTTGATTAGATTCCCATTGAAATAAATGTGTAAATGTATGGATAATGTTTAGATTGTAGAATTATCAACTCCATAATTTCCACATGCAAGCAGTTGGTCGAAATATATTTTAACTTACATAACATAAGTGTTTCAATTAAGCAAAAAGTAAAATTGCAGCGGTATTGACAGCAAACTAATATAAGTGAAAAACGAAAAACAAAATCAATGGAAATTCACTAGAAATTCACAAAATTATATTTGATTTCAAATGAGTGTGAAATATCTTACGGTCTAGGTTGTTCCACCAGTGGAGACAAGAGCCAACATGGTGAAGGCGCTATTATCTGATACAGAAAATCTCAAAGTTAAACTTGAAAATAAGGATGAAGATCTCAAGGAGCTAAAGAAACAACTGAAACTTAAGGTAAGGGAAGAATTTGAACAAAATACTCATCGATTCTTTGTAAAAAAAAAAAGTTACATCCAAAAATGGTCAATGGGGCCTTGCAACAAATACATTGGCACTAGTGAATTCGACGAAAATACGGTATGTTAGTCCTAGGCAAGAGACGGCAAAAATGTTCACTGAAAGCCTTCAGCTGTGCTATACCAATCGATATGTAGTTGTACTTGCACTTGTACTTGTTGTGATTGTTGGCTTCGGCGTGGGCATGGTAAACACTTGTCGCTACGAGCTTTCAACCCATATAAATGACGTATTCTGACATCACAGTTGTGTTGGGCGTCTCAAAACACGTCAGTTTGATGGGTCATATGCCTATGTTTCGTTAAAAAATAAGCAAGAAATTTCACTTTTTCCATTTGAGGAAAATCTTGACATGAGTAGTTTCGATGGAAGTATGG
>JBCAUI010469838.1:0-13747 GCA_038406195.1 Haplosyllis anthogorgicola
ATGTAAAGGAAGCCACTAAAAAGGATTCTTTGATCTCAATAGCAATTCGATGACAAAGTGAAATTTGAGATAAAATTTATAAGATTGAATATTGCAGGCAAAGTTAAGGGTGACATGATATATCGATATTTTGACCAATTTTTCCCGCTTATATTGCTTCCGCTTATATCGATATTTTTTCGCGCCAAAAATATCGATATATCCGGGGACGAGTGTAAATTTATGAGTAGAAATAAAACACGCAATCGGTGGTTTTGTTATGTTGAGAGATGATCGACTTTTCTTTGGCTTTCTTGGCACACCTTCTTAAAGATCAAATTGCGTTCTCAGAATGAGACAGACGCAATTTACAGACGTAAGGTCCGAGGCCACAGATTTGCCTGCTGTGAATTTGTCTTCCACAAATTGACAGATCGCGATATTTTATAAATGGGAAATAGCCGAGGAATGACAGTGGTATCTACGTGTACAGCTTAGTTATCAGATTATCTGTTGCCACCATCCAGATAGTGCCACAGATGGTGACCTTAGTTTCTGTGATAATTCTTGTGGAAACTAAAATTTGCATGCGAAGTATTTTAGAAGAAAAAAAATAGCAAGAATTAGTTGCAGCCGTAACCTTTATGGCTCAGATAAAAGGGATATTGCAGAAAAAGGATATCCTTATTAATCTCAGTTGCTTAAAATAACATTTACCAGAACAGTTATGAAGTATGGCTGTTTCCAGGCGCGATGGTTATTTTGAAATGTTCTACAAACGCCTGTTGTTTCCAAAGACACCATTAAAGTTTTACAATGACTAACGTTTTCCAAAAGACAACCAACTTCCTGTTCTTCACGCTGTGTATCATGAAATGTTGACCACTGTAAATATTCACAAGATGTTTGCAAAAACACAGAGAGATGTATGTATTCATGTAGACTATTGATGTGGACCGCGTATTGTCAATATGCTAAGGCAGAACTGATCAATATTCAGACCAACTGTTCCCGTGTCCCATGCAGATGGATGTTGCTGATCTGGTTTAGATTAATGACATTGGTAGATTGAGGACGTTCATAGACGTCTAATCAGTCAGACATCACAATGCATCTAATTTTGACACTCATTAAGTGATCGTGAAAGGTCAGTAATGAAAAGGGTCCCAATTTATTTCGCGTAGTATTGACGATAGACCCACATTAGGTTGAAAACCTATGTATTATTTCTTTAGAAAAACCTACCGTATTTCCTTTAAATATAGCACCCCCTCCATTTCTGAAACGAAAATAGTTAAATGAATCTTTGTTGAAAAGCTTTTAATGTAATTTGTACCTTTATGAGACACGTTTTAAGCGTCAATCCACATCTTCATGGCATATAAAATGACAAAACAAAGTGGTGACTGATGTAGGTGCTACTCAAGTTTGGTACTGAAAGATTTTTAATTAATGCACCACCTCAAAAATTGGTCTTGGTAGCCGATTCCATAACTAGACGGAATACGGTATTTATGTGGAAAGAACATTTGGTATATTGAAGTTAGACGGCTATAATAAGTATGAATGGGAGAACATACTCGTATTTAAAGATTCTGGAAGAAATGTTAAATCCTGTGAATGACCAACCTTTGTTTTCCTTGAAAATGACGGAAATATGTCAAGTTAGCGGATACTTTAATATATAGTTGATATTTTCTGTTCCATGGAACCAAACTTGCAGCAGAAACTGTGCGTATTTAACCAGTCCAAAAAGATTAGCAGGGGCGGATACAGGATTTCTCGTTGGAGGGGGCGCCCCGGCGCCTTCAAGACGTTGGAGGGGGCGCCTTTTAATATTTTTCTCCAAAACCCTATGAAAATGAAAGATTTTTGGGCCTTTGGAGGGGGCGCGCGCCGCCGGCGCCCTCTTGGATCCGCCAGTGATCAGAGCCAGTGCAAATTTTACAATTCAATTACGAGGAGGCATCTTAATTAAAGATATGCATATAATTTCCTTGTCTGGGCTGGCACAGCATCACCAGTGACCTTTAATACGCCGAATAAACCAAAAACACGGACTAATCGAGCCCAAAGTATTGTGTTTAATGATTAAATTACAATAGGTAATGCTAAACAGACAATAGAGATTGCTGCTTTCCTGCCTATGAGGAAACAAATGAGCCTTAAGAATGCAATATCCTCATCAAGTGGCCCTGAAGGGATGCATTAAACACTGGGCCATGTACTGTCGTCTTCTTTGAAACTCTGTTGGAAGTTGTAAGGTGCAAACATGCTTGGAATTTAACGACTGCTTCTAAGAACGACAAAGATGTTGTGTAATGTTACCCAGCGCACATATGGTGACATGAAGATAACATGCGACGCAGCGTGATAAATGAATGGAAATAAATTTATTTTTTGTGGAACGATAGGATTTTGCATCATGCAGATGGGGGGGGGGATGTTGTTGCCAAATGGATGAAACGTAAGACTGAGAACACACAACCGTTTGAACTAAACTTTTTTTTAAAGTTTTTGTTGGATCAGGGTCCATTTGTGGGGGCACTGATTACCCCTGTTTTGGACTTTGTGTGACCGTCCCAATGGGTTTTAAATCCAGGGTTTGTCTCTTGCCTGCACTCTTACTAACTTGCATGCAGTGATGCTGAGGGTCACGTCTGGTGCAACACCTGCCTTTTCCACCAATAGGGGTGTACACTATACATGTACATACAGCATGACTGGCTGGTCCGTTTGAACTAAAGTTTTTTTGGCTCATCATTGTCCAAGTGGACTGAAATCCAAGCTTAAACTGCTTAGTTTAGATAGAAACACTGTGTTGGATCCAGGGTTTCTAGTTGGAAAGAATCTATTTGGCAACCTCCCCAACCTCGTGGTCGTCAAGATCAGGTGTGTTGGCCGGCGAATCTACCATATGGAAATAAAGCACAGTCAGGCCGTAGTGGTTGGGGGAGGGGTGGGAAAGGGGCGAGGGACAGTCACAAAGTTGGTGGTGACATTATTTTGTGGACAGAAGTTGAGAGTTCGAGATGGTGATGATGGTGCAGACTTTTCCAGTGGTACACTTATGTGTACATGATGATAATGGTGAATACTGAGATCCTCATGAAGATGTTGATGAGTTAATGACAATGGTGCAGACAATAAGAACACACACAAGCAATAATGATAATAGAGAGATATGCGTAATATCTTACAATACAAAGGCAATGCCAATGGTGACGTGGGGCAAAGTGATCATGAGCGACGAAAATATAGTTCAGTTGATAACAGTGATGAAGGTGATGTTTCAGGCAGAGGCAATGAAACTGATGATGTTGAATTCCCCGTTCTTTTGTCGAACCAACTAAATGAACATTAAACATTAAATAAGAGACCATCATCTCAATATACACATCGCCCATTCCAATGATGATGTCTGCGAAGATTCCTCTATATTGTTAGGAAATATTGCCGAATAGATGTGTGATAGCATGCAATAAAGTCCTGGTTTACCTCTCCCTAAGGGAACGTCGATCTGAATGGTTCATTCAATTAACTGAGGCATGATGCTTCACTGTGAACTATACAAGGGTATATAGCCTCCTGTGAATTTGTAGAAAACCCGTAGGGTTTCGGTTTCAAATAAATATTAATGCTAATGAACTGTAGAGTGATGCTTTAGAAATCGAGTTGTTTTGATTTCAAGCAAGTTTGATTCTGTTATGAAAACATGGCTTTCTTTGTTTAAGCCTTACGTATCCAGTGAGGTACGGTTCTTTGCTTGTCATCGTAGTATTGTTTACGTTGTCACTGTTTACCAAATGAGTAACGAATAAATAGCAGCTAGCAACAGTTGTTCTAAATACTTTTTCACATTGATAAAGTTTTTTTTCACAAAGGGACAGTTTCCATTCCCGTGGATACTTTATGGAAGTGGGCTTTGAGACAGTTACGAAGACTTTCAAAGTAAACACATCACACATATCATTGGCGGATTTAGGGGGGCGCAGGAGGCGCGCGCCCCCCGTACGGCCAAAATTTTCTTCATTTTCATGCAGTTTTTCCAGATTTTTGGGCGAAAATTGGGTTGGCACCCCCCTACGGGCCGGGCGCCCCCCGTACGGGAAATCCTGGATCCGCCAATGCATATGTTTAGTGTGTACATATTGACATTGTGAAGCGTGGGTGGTGTCTGTTTGCAAAGTCTACCACCAATACCATTACCACTGAATAAAATTTATTCCATTCCAATACCAATTATCTAAATGGGATACATAAAATGTGGCATTTCCAGATATATATGTTTCAGAGCCAGTTGTTGTGATAAAGGGTTTGAATCATTATGAACTAGGTATTCTTGTGAACGTACATTGCCATTGTAGTAAGAGATTTACGCAGAGGCTTTGGAAATAGGGCTACAGCGTATACCCCTGTCTAGTGTACGCTGCAGCAGGCATGTAAGATAGACCTTTACAGCTGGCGGGCAGATGAGTGCACATAACCGAAGGGCTAAGAGTTCTTGTTTTAGAGACGCAATCCAAACGCTCACACTAATATTTAAATTATATTGCAGGCGATTGATCAATTCAATCATTTAACAATTTCAATTTCAATTTGCCAATTTCAATTTGCCAACAAAAATATAACCAGCGCAATGGTAAACCACCAAGTCTCGGACAAGAGACATCATTATATTGGTGCAGATTAAATTGGGTGTGCATGGAGACAGCTAAGTACCTTGTCCGAATTCTAGGTTTTTTATAATAAATCCAATTATGAACGGCAACCTTGAACATGGATAAGTCAGTCAGTCTGACGCATAGTTATAAAGTCTTACTCTATATTCTGACTTTATCTCTTTGGAAACTACGTAAGAGGAAACAACAATAATGGCTTCCAATCAAAGGCCGAACCGCCCGCTTCGCATAGTCATTAAACACAAATAGTAACTAAAATGTAAATAGTTATTAAAACATGAAAAATTAAAAATCTAGAAATTTGACCTTCAAATGACCTTGACTTATATTTTGACCTTGGCCCCATTTACTTGTCTCAAACATCATAACATGTGATATTACCAGACAACACTAAACTTTTTACACTTTTTATTGCTGTGACCTTGAACTTGACCAAATGACCTTGATACTCAAATTTGACCTAGATATTATGAAGATGTCCCACCATACAAAAAATGAAGTTTCTAGGTCAAGCGGTTCAAAAGTTACAGCCTGTACAGACACACAGACACACACACGCAGACATGACCGAAAATACTACCTTCCCGCATATGCAGGCGGTAACAAAAGAAATCATTGATTTCGAGTTTTAAAAGAAATAAAAAAATACTGATTTTCTTTCATCAGGAATCGAACCACCACTACTGTGTATTTGTTTCACAGTTCAATGCTCTACCAACTGAGCTAGCAATGAACACATTAGCTGGGCCTTGACGTTTTTCCTTAAACACATGAAACTGGAAGTATTATTTTAGTATTATTTTCCACAAAAAAGTACAGATAGAGACATCTCCTGAGGGAAAACCATAGGTGTACAGAGCATCCTAATGAAGTGTGTAAAAAATTATATACCATGATTTCAATCCTAAAATATCTTGACTGCTTTTGTGGCAATAATACAGGATACAGCAAATAATGTGAAAAAAGACATATATAGATCTGTATGGACAATTATTAAATGCAGAAGTAACTATTATGCTAATTTTTGTCTCAGCTCTGTTCATTCCTTCTTTATTCAGCTTTATTTGTGGTATAATTACATTGGCGGATCTAGGGCCCGCCCCCCCTTACGGCCAAAATTTTCATCATTTTCATGCAGTTTTTCTCAATTTTTGGGCGAAAATAGGTGAAAATTGGGTTGGTGGCCCCCCCCTTATGGGCCGGGCGCCCCCCCCTACGGGAAATCCTGGATCCGCCAATGAATTAGCCGCAGGTTGGGGGAAGGGTCTGGTTTCATGGTTTCATGTTTATCCCTTCCTTATTCAGCACCATCTTGTGGTTAAATTTACAGGGGTAGGGGGTCTGGTGTCATGTTCATCCATCCCTTCTTTACTCAGCACCATCTTGTGGTTAAATTTGCTGGGGCTGGGGTGGGGCGCGTAGGTTTCTGGTCCACATTTCTCAAGTCGTATAAAATCTCCCTTAAAGTTAGAAAGGCAATGTACAAATACATCAAATAGAGGCCCCGCTTCAGTTTCGGAACACAAAAAATTCAAACGGCTATATACCTCAGTGGCGGATCCAGGATTTCTCGTAGGGGGGCGCCAACCTTCGGGCGCCCCAATTTTTACCCGATTTTAGCGCAAAAATCCCCAAAAACTTCATGAAAATGAAGAAATTTTGGCCCGTAGGGGAGGGGGCGCCCCCCTAGATCCGCCAATGATCCATATTTGGATGTACTGTATATATTTGAGACAAATATTTTCCAATTTCCTGTCTGAAAAGGTAAAAAATTTGTATGAAAAAGAAAAGGTAAAAAGGTAAAAAACATGCATTCAACATGTATTCAAATTATATGAGTAGCATTAGCCTTTTCATTGCTGTTTTAGATACAACTTAACAATCATATTTTAAAATGATAATGGCAAGTAGCGCAATTCACAAAAACGAACCCCAAAACATTATATTCTCCAAGTTAATTGTTACTAAATTTAATGAAGTAGATATGGTGGTCGATGCATCGATCATCGATCGATTTTGAGTCACTGATCATCGATGACGACATTGACCCAATGTCTTAACTTTTGGGAGCAGATTGTTTTGCTTTTGTGTTTACATCTGACACAGGAGGTGCAATCTCCGAATGCGGTTCGTGTGCAAAGTGTAACGCGCTAGCAAACCAATCCCGCAAACCAATACAAGTGATGAATTTTTTCAAATATTTACGTGTACATGCAATCAAACTGAAATATCTCTATGCTATCATGTGACCAAGTGCATGCATTTTTATACTACTAAAATTGAAACAGCATCATTAAGTATTAAATGAGCTGAAGATGGAAAACCAAATTTATAATTTTTTTCCGTCTCCTGCTCTTTAACCAGCAACAGTTTCGTAAACTTTTCTGACACAATCACACTTAAACATGTTGTCACGTGATAGCATAGAGATATTTGAGTTAAATTGCTTGTACAAATAATTACTGTAAGTCACAGATGAAATTAAGCAAATTTTGTTTGTTTAATTTCAAAAGAAATGCGATTTTTATACACATCTATTGAAATTCAGGAAAGAAAATATGCTTTTCAAAAATTCATCACTTGGATTGGTTTGCGGGCACGAAGAATGTGACATGACCTTGTTTGGTTGGGCTATTCAGAATGTGTGATTTCATGCTGTGAGTGACCTTAAATTGTAAACATTCATTCCTTAAATTTGAGGAATATCCCATCAAGAAAGGAATATCATGTGGTTGGTGCAGCACCGTTGAGAAACTGCACTTGTGTGCGCCGCATACATATGAAAATCCAATATGGCTGCGCCCATGTCTCCATGACAGAAAAATAAACTTTTATTGTTTTTCTTGTATTTCGTTATGCACAGAAGATTGAAATAATCCATGCTTATTACAGGTAGACCTATTCTTCGTGTGCGCAAAATGCCTACGAAATAAAAATTAATCAGCCAGCGTGAAACCACATAAACAGACTGGCTGGTGCCCAATGCACGTCAAAAGCGAAGTTTACAAACAATTCAGCCGCCATATTATGTCTGATATTTTGTCAACTACGCTATGTAAACGTTTGCATTCCCTGTGAAAAAAATCCACTATTTTCTGTGGTGTGCATATGCTCAGCAATTATCGTGTAACCCTACAAAATGCGAATACACATTACGTATTATTCACTTTACTGTTTGTGCTTTTGACTCGTTATATTTTCTCCATGAATGATATGTATGCCCGAATTAGCTGCAAATCAAGAACCTGAAAAGGTGAGCTGGGTCTGTGTGATGTGACATCGCTGCACATCAGATCAGTTGGCTTGGTTTTGATTAAAAGATTAACATACCAGCTAATGTTGTTCGAATTGCAGGATACAAGACAAAAATGAACTTTACAAATGGCTGTGGTCCACGAGCATACCCTTCGTACTTCATACACAGCATCACAGTTACAATTGGCTTGTGACGGAACATTTCTATCTCTTCCTCACGGACGTTCTTCAGTTGCAGTTTACAGTCTTCAGGACATAACATGCAAGGTATATTTTGTTGTATCCTTCATTTACATACAGTGGTTTTGGTTTTATTTCGCAACTGTGTCGATATTTATTGACCACAAGTTAAATGGTAATCCGAAATGTGGAGCATTGATTATCCGTTACATTACCTAGGTTACCCGTCAGTTTGCCCTCATTTTGTGCAGCGTACATATAGTTTTTTCTATACTTGACCTCTACTTGGCAAGTTATTACTTGTTTGTTTTTGTATTACCGCAGTGACTGTGTAATAACTGAAATCGCACGTTTTTTACAGCCAATTGTATTGGATGGTCATCATAAAGCTATCACTGCAGAAGCATTAAGTCACCGTAAACAGCCAACTCTTCTGTGCAGTTGTTCAGATGACTACGTCATAATATGGAATATAAACAAAGCAAGGGCTGCTGTAGAAGATGGTAAGGGCAGTTTATGGTTTATCTACACGAGAAGTTGATATTCTTTATATTTATTTGGATTAGCGTGTACACGTATGAGCAAAATAAATTAAGCAAGAGGAAGACCCTTACGTTTAGGATAAAAGACAGCCGGTTTAAAAAATAAATGTAATGTTTCAGGTGACAAGCCAAGAGGTCTGGTCATTGGAACAACATTGGGAAGAGCCCGGTACTGTTCATTTAGTACAGACGATCTATTGGTGGCCGTGTGTATCGAGAAAGAAGTCTTATTATTGGATACTCGAGTAAGTGGGATACCAATTTATTCAAATATTTCGTTTGATTTTCTCCAAATCATTGTACAAAGGTTTGCTGAGATTAAAGAGATTGATGTATCATCGATTACACGTTATGTATTATACATGTTGCTTAGTTTACACAACTGTAATGTGGGACTTTTTAGCAAGAGCGAGTAGACACAACGCTCGAAGGACACAATGCAGTTGTCAACTGTGCAGAATTTTGTCCACATTACACATCCACCCTGGTTACAGCATCTGATGACAGGACATTCAAAGTAAGTTGAATATGCTGTAACGTAGTTTTATTCCATAATGTATGTTTGTGCCCAGGAAAAAAATCTGTTTTGAAAGTAGTTTTATTTCTATAAATGATGGAAAATATTTCAGATATGGGATATTAGTAACAGCAGTATGTTGTACCAGTCAACTATCATCTCTTCGTCACCATTCATTAGTCTGACAATGGATCCACTTAATGAAAGTTTTGTATTGGGTACTGCTGATGGTCAGGTATGTACGGTGCTCTCATTTTTCGAAACCTATCCATATTTGTAGTACGTCTGGATGAGAGTATTTTTGGCAATTCATGGTACATTCCGTGTGATAAACGTATTGCAGATTCGTGTGTATGATCTGAGAGATGGCAATGGTTTCAGATGTCTGCATCATCTGGATGTTGACAGATTACTCAGGAAACTTCGAGACAGCAAAGATGCCAAAGAAAAAGAGTTGATGGAAAAGGAACAAGGTATTTTGTGGGTATTTTTAGCAAGACTTAGGTTCGGGAAGATGTGCACAAAGCAGATGTTGTAGAATTTTCTTTAATATCCAAGCAGGCCCTAAGACTATCAGCAGTCGACCTGCATGGCAGAGTTGCCCACAGTTGTCCACTGATTTTGAGGAGGAAGCAGAAGATTCAGAAGCTGGATCTGCGATCCTTGGAATCCAGTACACGACCATATCGAGTGAGAGTCAAAGAACTGAAACACCTCTTCCCTTCTTGTTACAGAGGAACAACTCTTTGTTGGGGTAAGATCTTAAACCTAATACCGTATTTATTTGAATACAAGCACCCGGTGCTTAGACCAATTTTTGAGGTGATGCTTCTTTTAAAAAAAATCAAAGGACCAATTTCACATGGGACTTTGATCATGAGCCAGTGATTCCAGGACATTAAACAAAGTTTCATATTGACAGCATGTCATAAGATGTATCAATAAATGTTCAAGTTGGAAAAAGTTTTTAATTTATTTCCTTCCCAAAACAGGGGGATTCTTCTGTTAGAGAAGGTGCTTGTATTCAAATAAATACGGTACATGGAGTCACCATGGAATTTGAAATACACTATAAAATTTGTTAATTTTAAATGATTTTTGCTAGTTTATAAATGTTTGATTGATAACTATTTATTTCACACTTCACACTACTTACAAAATCATACACAACATTTCCAATGCTTACCAGATACTCAAATGTCAAATTGGTGTCAACGAAATTTATGCATTGTACATACGGATCGACTAGGCTTACAGGCTCTTGTTACGTTTCAGTGAGCTGCTAGAGGATGCCCCTATGCTGGTGATTGTGACACCCGGTGCTATAGTTCAAGTTAATGCCAAAACATTGGAACCATGCTCCTACCATAATCTATTAGGTCTGTTAATCACAGTCAGTTGTGCATAAAAGTTTATTTAGATATTTTATCGGTTAAATAATTTTATAAATGCAGAAGTCTTTTAAGAAATCATAAGAGATAATGACAAATTACAGGGTTGAGCTCTTCTAAAGTTTTGTTATTTTGCAGATCCTACGTGTTCTAGCAGTGTTCTAGAAGAAAAGAACAAAGTTGTGAATTTAGTAGGATCAACAGCATTAGCTCAAAGTGCAGGCTCTCAGAAGGTATGTCCTTATATCTATTTTTGTGAACAGTTATAATTTAATATCTGTATCAATTTTTACATTCTAAATATTTTAACTTTTTGTTGTAGTTATGGTGTGTTGTTAGCAATATATTCGGAAGTGAGATTAATATTCTGAATCTAAGTCAACCTACAGAGTCAGACCAAAGTAAAGTTAAACTTCACCTGGCCACCCATCGGCTCTCTCAAACTGTGATACAAGACAGTGCTTCCAGTACAAGTACGGACAGCGAACAATTGGCAGACCAGGAATTAACAGTATTATCTTGGTAACACATTACGACTGCTTACATATTATGCTAGAAATTTAAGAAGTTAAAGTCGTATTATTTAGACTATAGTTTCTGTCTTTATATATTTTAAAGGTTAAATGGAGATTCTTATTTCAGTACACCCTTAGTTACTGGTTCACCACTAAAAGCTGAGTTAATCTTGAAATCCAAGGAATTGCCAGTGAAAAAATCAAGTGCCAAAGGTTCGGATATTTTCTTAAATTCCACAAATGAAATAATTGTGAATACCTGTATGCAGGATTAAACCGGTAAAGATAGACTAAATGTGCGTTCAGAATACCTAAAAATACTCAAGTTTAATATGAGAAAAATACCAGTAGCTGTCAAATATGTTTAATGATTCCGAGATAGTTACTACATGAGATTCGGTGTTCTTATTCAAGGTACACCAATAAAGAAGAAAATGTCCCTGACCGAAGACAAACCAATAACATTCCACTCAAAAGTAAAATCCTCAGGTTACACGGAGAAACCAAGAACCACGATGTTCAAACCGAAAACTAATGCGTCACCGAAGGGACCAGCATCAGGACGAACGACAAGATCAAGTTTCTTAACTGGGTGAGTTTTACAATGTGTGTTTTTGAATAGTGTCCTTAGCTTAGTCAAAATATAACAGTTAATTTAATGTTTATTCAACATAAAATATTCTACAAAATTCGGTATACCCCATTATTCAGCGTAAATTTGTGGAAGACATTGACGTATCCATAGACTATGTTACAGTTTGTCTTATACAGTAGAACCTGTTTGAGTGGCACCTGTTTTACGGCATTCCTGCCTTTTACAGGAATGTCACTGTAAAATGAATCCTTATAATTCATGTTTATTTTACCTGTTTTATACAGCATACCTGCCTTTTACGGAATCTTTGCCCTGAAAATTAGGGTGCCGCTCCAAACAGGTTCTACTGTACTTCTAATCTATTCACAGACCATGGAGAAAGGACAGCACTTCGTCTTCACTTGACATCCTCACAAAGAAACAGTATCCTCTCACTGGCGATGCTCCGACTAATATGGAGATGAAACTAGATGTAGCAGAACGTCCCACAGCCATTACCTGCGTGCGATTCTCAGGTATTGTTATTATGCTAAAATTTTTAATGTATTGTTACGAAAGCTAATTATTGGGTACTTTTTTAATGTATTGTTACAAAAACTAATTATTGGGTACTTAATGTACAAGTGGGATATTGTTTGCTGCAGCATCGATGATTTTAGGCGGCAATAATGCTTAGTTAATTATAACACGAACAGTGAACTTTCAGAAAGTAACAACATTACACAGTAATATCACGTCAGCTATTTTCTTTTATTTACTGGAATTTGCTTTCATATTTCAGAGGATGGTCAGACCCTTGCCTGCAGTTTAGCTAACACGTCTTCTCAAGTGTTTAAAATGCCACTTACAGGGAAAGGATGGGCCTTCACTGGTACGTGACTTTTAACATTAAAATCGTCAGAGATCGAATTTGAATTCTAGACGGCTGTCTTGTTGAAATTATATTTCTAAATTCGATGCAATTCATGTAGTTGATATTGTTACTTTTCAACCGGAAACCGGAACTTACAACCGAAACATCAAACTTCTGTTTAGGTCACGATGCCAGTGTAACCAATGTCGGCTGGAGCCATAACAACAATTGGCTGGTAACATCATCAGATGACAAAACTGCGTGTGTGTGGTCGTTAGGGTTACCCGATCCTGTGATGACGTTTAATATGATCGGCAACAATTTTCGTGCTGACAAGGAGGGAGGTCTGAAGGCTACAAAGGTAAACATGATCCTGAAATGAGGGAACAGTGTAGCTTCACGTTAACTTTTTATATTTAGATGAGTATTCATTCAGTGAATGATAACAGCCTTTGGTCTGAGTACTAAACCTGTCATCACATTAAATTTACATGCTCTGTTTATTAGGGTAAAATGGGCAGCGTGATACGATAGTGAAATAGAATAATCGAATTGAATAATTTTACCGGAAACGAAAAACTGAGTAATACCCCATTGAATTTTGTCATCCATTTCAGGAGAATCCGGCATTTACCAGAGTGGTTAGATTTGCTCAGTTTTATTACATGGACAAGTTCATACTGCTGACACATGGAAACTCATTTAACCTGTACAAGTACCACTTAGACACCACAAAATCGGATATAAAACGGTAGTTTTGATTACATACATTTTATAGTAAACTTAAAAGTAAACCACAGTTGTAAAAGATTAAGGATGCAGGATTCATGTTATGTTGGATTAAGCGGAATATAATTTCTTTCTAGATATTTAAGCAGTAACAGATACAAGTTAGTCAAAGCGTTTGAGACAACTCAGGGTCAGCAGATTACGGCCTTCTCTGCAGTAAACGGCTTTCATTCGTGTATCCTTTTGGAATGTAAATGAAGAGTCATTTCATGGCGAAGGTGATCATGAAGCAGTGATCCATATTCCAGCATGAATGTGCACCAACTCGTCGAACTCCATGAATATGCCAACAGGATTCCTATATTGCCTAATCATCCAAAAGGGGTTCGATGAGTGGTTTACATGTATGTGTGTTACCTTGTAACATGTTATTTTAAAAATTTGTTTAAGGAGTGTTTAATAATTTTATGATATAGTCACAACTTTATACAGACTTGAATTTATTGTAT
>JBCAUI010469949.1:0-27117 GCA_038406195.1 Haplosyllis anthogorgicola
TTTATGTTTTTCATAGGTCACTTATTTGGGATTTGATCTTAGACACTTCATTTGTATTCATATGATATTGTAACCTAAATTGTCGTAGTTTTATGATAATGCCAAATGAGCTCAGGTCCATCTGGACCTATTTTTTCAATATTTCATACTGAAGTATCGGTGCCGTTAAATGTAATTTAGAGTAGACTTGTGAAAATTAAAGCATGCTGTTATATCCCAGATAGACGTATAGAAACACATGTAGTTATTGTAAATGTCGCAAATTAACAGTAGAACCTGTTTTGAGCGACACAGAACTTGTCCCTCCTAAAAGTGTCATAAAAGGCAGGATGTTGCCCAAGACAGGTGTCGTTCAAGGCAGATTCTACTGTATTTTATTTGGTATTGTGCTGTAGTCCGACACACTTGGATGCCAGAATATGAAGGGCGTGCATGTCTGGCAATACCATGACGTTCTAATAGCACTCAGAATGATATTTACAACATTAGTATTTGTTACGAAAAGTGTTCATTTTAATGAATCAATCTCAACATATATGTTGTTACGCGTGCTTTTACAACATTTACCTGGTAAATGCTGTATACATTTTATGTCCCAAAGAATAAAACGTTATGGGTAGTACTCAGAATTTTGGGTACATGTTTGAATTTGATCGGATTCAAAACTGTGCATTTAGATTTTTCAAATGGAATGTGTTTTCGGATGAATTCACAGCAGCATCATGTAGCTAAATACGCATACATGTACGTCAAAGTAAATAAATAATAATGAAACGGAAACAAACGTTTTAAAACATGGCAATCAGGACATTACACATGTACATTGTATTGTTATTTTATAATAAACCATAATTTTTTATAAAACAATTAAACGTATTATCTTGTATGTGCACTTTATCCCAACATACAGAAACCGCTGAAACGAATTGTGCAGTAGGACCTCTTGAGCGACACCCAACTTTTGCTTCACAAAAGTGTCGTAAAAGGAAGGGTGTCGCTCAAAGGAGACATGGTTACATACATTTTATACCAGAATATGTCACCCAAAGAGTGTTGAAAAGAGAAGGTCGCTCAAAGGCGATCCCACTGTATCGTAATTTGATTGGCAGTTGGCCCAGAGGTTAATGCGATTTTCTTGATAAATACAGGCACCGCATTCCTTCTAATTATGGTACCGGATGCTAACACAAATTTTTGAGAGGGTGCCTTAATTATTAACACTAATGTCCAATTGAATTAGTATTAACACCTGTTTTTCACTGTACGACACATTTAAATTTTTTAGAAAATTTACGCTCAGGTGCTGAACGTGCCTTGACAAGTCTCGGGGAAATTAGTGCAATATCAATATCAATTTTATTTGACCTGACACTAGCCATAAACACATTGGAAGACAAAAATTAGATGTCCACCGAATACACAAAATTAGGAAAGAACTATATCGATACAACTTATAATTCTTCTGTTCGATTGAAAACCACAGCATCGAATTCTATTCTCGCATTTTGAACTGATTTTTAATTTCAATTTAAATCTCCACGTATCTTAACGTGGCATCCTCAGATTTCTTGCCTACCTGTACTTGTCACCTTTAGGCTGAATTCACGAGATGAGTACTTTGATATATTTGATTGATTTTCAGATTAATTTCTTTGACACAAAGGACACCACAGCAGTAGTACTATTAATATAAACCTTGTCACATTTTATAAAGGGAGACTCCCACATGTGAAAAAATTATCGGAAAACAAGAGAATAAAATTCTACCAATTTTGCAAGAATTGAGTTTCAAGCCTCGAGTTCCAAATTAAGAAAAAAGAAACATCATTTTCAAGTTATTATTTTATATTACATAATATACAATTTATTTACAAAAATAAAATATGTACAGCGATATAGCATATTTCATGAGATTAGAAAACAAAATAATAAAATACATTATAATAGCACCCATGCAATTTACGTTGTTCTGAAAACAAAAAAAAAGAGAAAAGTCTTTACTCGTGGTTAGTAATTCACCAAGACTATTGAAAGTAAAAAGGTCGTTTCGTTTATCTAAAATTTTGACAAAGTTATCATCGGTTCCTTCCCACAAAGTATTAAAGGGTTTGCAAGGCAAATTGCTGACTCTGGTGTCCATTGCTACGGTATAGCGCAGACTATTACAGTCGGCACTGGAGGATTTGCCTAATTAGCCTAATTTTCTTGCCTAATTCGCCTAAATTTCTTGTCTGATTAGGCGAATTAGGATAATTAGACAACAAATAATTTGGAAAAACCTTGAATAAGAATTTTTAAAAAACAATTTGACCTAAAGCGTCAAACGTGGAACAAAGAGGGCAATTTACGAACACTGAGAATGCTTTTACCCGAATTACTTTCAAACATAAGGAAACGGTTATGAACCTCGGCCACACTATATGAACGTAACTTTATGAAGCACATGCCAGACTTTTTTTTATTACTTTTTCCACCACCCCAAAACATTAGGAACAGTAAAAAGAAGTAGTAAATCAACGGTCAAAGAACTGAAAAATAAAAGTTTCTGTTTGCCACATCGAGGGAGAAAGTTGCATATCACTTCTGGTACCTTTTTTTTGGCAAATCAATTAAATCATTTTTTCCGTGGCCAGTTCCCCAAACGTTAATTTGCATCACGACATCGATTAATCCCTTACCATTCACCCCGTTATTCTGTTTTGGCTTCACAAATATTACAATTCATACGAAGTTGCCTGTTCAACCAGCAGTATGGTTCCCATATAAAAATCATAAAGCGCTATTTACACTGGTTTTTAATCATGTTAGTTCATATAAAATACTTTTTGAAAGCATCGTTTTATGAGGTTTTTCCCTTTGTTCTATGTACAATACATAGTTCATGTATATAGCAGATATCTGATATCTTTCTATTGTATTCTACAATCACACGTTTCTTATATAAAAATCATTCTGTGCTGAAGGCTCCAATTTCAATCTATCACACCACACTTTTCAAAAAGTTCTTATTATTCAATGCATACCACTGACAAAATTATTGCCTTCCTTTCTAACATGATATCAAACTTTTTTTAGACGAAGTGCCTTGCGTCTAATAAACTATGAATTGTGCACATATTCTAGTTTCAATTTACCCATTTGACATTATTAACCCCATAGTTAGTTTGTGAGTATTATTTCAATTGTTCATAAATACTAAGCATCTAGTAGATCGAAAGTTCTAACAGTGACTCCTAGAGATAAAATTATCACCGGAGACCAGTTCGCTTTCCAAAATTTGACTTTTTCACAATTTATTGCAAAAAACACCAGATCTTGATAAAAAAAAATTCTAAAAAAACCCCCTAAACTTTATTATTTCATCCAAACATGAAATTTATCGCTATTTTCTAGTCGTTTGAAACAATATCCCCTGTAACACTGAAATACATGCACTTTAATGTACTTCATGGGTGTTTTTTAACGCAATTTACTTAATTTTGTATATATTTGTGCATACCTAATTTGCAGGAGCCGTACTTTTGTGTCCCAAGAAAATTTAGGTCTCATGGTGTCCCTGCTAACTTCAAATTGATTTTAATTTCATAACTCTGCGGACGTCACTGTAAAGTCACTTTAACATGATTTGCATAATACAATAGTTTTCCATAATACTAAATACAGGTAAGACGAATTCATTTAAAATGCTATTCAATAGTTTTACCTTCATACACAAGGTACTGCAATATTTGCTTAAAAGTATTCAAATCAATGAAAACAATACAAATATTTCATTTTTACTGTACAAAACTCACACCATTGAGAAAATGCATATTTCTTGTTATGGCAAGATTTGTGTAGAATTTGAACGAGTAGCATGCAATAACATTCAGATTCATGATGGCATAACGAAATTCACCACCATTTTGATCGCATCGGAACATTATTAACAGTACTAGAACGAATTAAACACTGTCGCAATATAAAAATACTGCAATAAAGTCTGGTACGTAAGTTAAACAATCGTCTAAAAACAAAGATGCCACCACTGTCCTCCGAAATATTAACAAAATTTACTTAAATTTCAACCGATGTTTCCGGATTGTTTTTATTTATAACTTAAAACAAATGGTGCCAATCTTTATGTCCAAAAATTGGGTTTACCACTAAAAAAGATGTCAGTAATTTGATTGTTGAGAAAGAACCAAAACAAATTTCTCGGCATACCTCTAATTAACACTTAAACAGGTAGTTTAATGTCAGGTTTCTGGGGACTTTCCGGAAACTTTCTGTGCATGCCTGCAAAATAACATATCCACAAGCATGCGTGGCAAATACAGATCATAGTAGAACTGTAAATATCTTGTAATTTTACTGGCGGAGATCGAACAGAGAACCTGCGCCTACATCACCTGTCCTATCGGATATGAAGACTTCGTGCAATGTGCCATTCTGCCTGATATTTAGGTTTCTATTTATATATTTAAATGATTTAGTTGTATTACCCTATGTACCAGACAAGATTATATATTCAGTTAATAAATTGATTGTCTCAGTTGCTGCAGAGAATGTAGCCAATATACAAGCAAATACAAGGTTTATGCTTCTGCACATTAGTTTTGCAAGTTACAGTGACCCACAAGAAGTGACGGAAATGTGATAAAATAACGGCCCGACTTGATGTGTGTGACAATGTAACTGGGAATTTTCAAACAATTTTAACGGTTAAATTGTATTTCTTTCGCTTTAATTAACATCACTATCCATTCGTACAAACGTTTTGGTGCAATGAATACCTTAATAGAGGACTTAAAAGATTACCAAGTCTAATACACGTATTATGGAGTGAGCACAGACCTATGAGGTCAGTGCACATGTCCAGCACAGTCACGCAAGGCATGCCGACTTAAGACGGCTTTACTAACTTGACTGTAAACAATTGTCGTTGAAATTGGCCCTTGGAATTCACCACCCTACATTGTCACACACTGGCGTCTGATTTGCCGCATGCTGTCCAAGAGATAAAATGTCTGATTAAACTTTATACTTTATAATTAAATTATGTAGACCTGGCAAGGTGAACACTATATTTGTTTTTACAATACTTTAAATGCATATATAAAATCTCGTATTCTCTTGAAAACTACTTGTTAATCAACCTCCAATTTCATTGATAAAGTTTTTTGTACTGTACTGTCAGTGTGTTTTTACCCTTTTGCAAACATTTACTATATTCTGTTTGACAGAATTTAAATTCATCTACAATAGCTTCATGATAAAAGAACATGTTATTCTATTCGAAGAAAGTAAATGAAGCAAAGCCTATTACTATGTTCAACATAGTACCAAACATCTACAGGCAAAATATACCTAAAATACATTCCATATATAATAACAATGAAAGGGAAATAAAGAGATAAAACCATGGTTTTAAATGGCGTAGTAATCTCAATTATCGTCACTTGTACTATCTGGACTGAGTGCAGGAACTACTTCGCGCGTCCGCACCGTCATTAACTGTCAATCAACCAGACTCGACGAATCAGAAGCCTCCACTACACCACGTGACGTATTTATGACGTCACTCGATGACGAAGCCTTCTCCTCCGTCTTCATGCCTTTTTCGCCATTCTGAAAACGTGAGTAGTCGCAGTGAAGTATAATTAATACTGTTAGGAGTACTTTTAAATGGTAAACGTACTGACGAATGGCATTCGTTTATACAATTTGACTCACCTGTACAATATGAACTGTAGGAGATGTTGCATGAACTGTAGTACCATCAGGTAACTGTATAGCGCCTTCTGACGTTATGACTGCAAAGAGGACGTTATAACTACAATGAATTGAGTACTTCTTTCTTTTAACTTCAGTACAAAGCCAGTTAACCATTATAATTAGACACAATACTTACATACAGTAGAACCTGTTTTGAGCGGGACCTTTTTACGGCACACCCATTTACAGCAGTGTTACTGTAAAATGAATTCTTATTATTCATGTTTATTTTAGGCTTTTTTTATTTAACTGTTTGGATTACATTACCCGCCGCACTTTGAAATTGGGATTTCAAAAAAAAAAAAAAAAGGTCCCTATGGACCTGAGCACATTTGGCATTATCAAAAAACTGACAATCTAAGTCATGGGTACAAATAAAGTGTATCAGATGAAATTTCAAATATGTAATCTAAGAAAAACACAAATATGGCTGCCAAATTGGAAATATATGTTGCATGAATATATTTCTAAGAAATAAAGAGGGAACCTAGGTGCGTAAGACTGTCAAATATGAATTTTGTTCCATCAAATGCATGTCAAGGAGCAAGGATCAAAGAAAAATACAAATATGGCTGCCAATTTGAGAATAATGGTCACAGCAACATAATATTTGCTTGGCATTCATGGGGGACATAGGTTCCTATGTGTGTAAAATATGAAGTCTCTGTGCTCATTAGTGTGCTCAGGGTGAGTGTACACAGATGCCAACAACAACAACAATGACAACAACGACAACAACGATGCTGGACGACGGACAAATCATGATTCTATAGGCTCTTTGGCATATATGCCAAATGAGCCAATATAAATTGAACTTGGTCGCTAAAATGCCGAACTGTTTATAAATATCAACAAAATTGAGCCTTCCCTGCCTGATGCTACCATATTTTGCTGTACACAGCATGTTTCACCTCTATTTGATTTTTTGAAATCGCAATTGCAAAGTGTGGCGGGAAATGTAATCCAAACAATCAAATAAAAAAGCCTAAGAATCAATGAACCATGAGCACTATTTGTGCATAGTACCCTCCAAATAAGACAAAACCTTATTTGGCCTAGAGCAAAAGAAAACGTGAAATGCACAATTTAATATCATGTATGTGGAAACTTCATCCTACATTACATTACCCCTTCAGGGTAAATTATTTGAATATTTGAAACAACCCACCTGAACTGATTGTAGACGGAGAGTCTGCAGATATCCACGCTAGAGAAACTGAAACCACGTGCCACGGAACGAGGCCTATCCATTGTTGTTTCGGTAAAAAGTTCCACCAATTAAATTGTCATATTAGTGTTAAATAAATGTAAAATACTGTCATAATATACTATCCTCTGTGACACCCTCGACTGATAAATTACTGAGTGTTTGTCTTCATGAGAACCACTCAGCCAATCACATGTCAGTTACCAAAACCTGTTCTACATTTAGGAACAGGATATACCCTCACTGTCCTAGTCTTGATGCTTTCGCCTTATTAGACACGACCCAGTGTATTCAAAAATGACGAATTATTTTTTAAATGTTCTCACATCACAAAACATGTGTTGCTAGGCAACTGGTAGTCATGTCATGTTAGTTTCACATCCATGGTAACAATAGAACTGTTTTTATGTAACAATGTTGCAACTATTGTTCATTATTTTGTTCCACCGTCACATTTATGACCATTCCAGGCAAGTGATGAGTTGCATTCAAATCTCACATGTCAAAGCAATAAATGCCATAAAACCAATATTGTGAAAGGTACATGCCAACTCTGTTATGCAATGTTTGAACTAGTATGTTTTATGCCTTGTAATGGCGAGTTATTTCCCAACAATATTTGTTCAGATCTAAGTCTTGTCCTTTAGCAAATCATTATTGCTTGCTGTACAACGATCCTTCTGAGTTTTCTCTCCACATGGCTTGCACTTTGGTTTGAATATAACATGCAAACGTTGTATAGTTCATTTAGAAGTCCTGTGCGGGGTGTTTTTTTAGAATAACTTTGAATTATTAGGTATTTCCACTTACTACTCCTGGTACCATACCTTAATTACAGACCAAATTTGAATAAAATGGTAAAAGTTGATTTATAGTGTATTTCAATGTGACTTTAGCTGAAATTTGGACCCTCTAAAATTTCATTTGTTTCCATATAAAATCTATTTCACCAATCTTTCTGAAATTGGACACCATATTTAGGTAATATTACAACGTTCTGTGTATAAAGTTTCAGATTGATTGATGCATTTTAGGAAAATTATTTCCAAAAAACGCCCCGTACAAAACTTTCTGGATGGACTATACAAATTTCACTGTCCACAGAATAAGGTATCAGGCAGGTATCAATGGTGCTGATCCTACTTGGTGAACTACTTCAATAAGCTTATTCCATTGTAAGAGACACTTCAAGTGAATGATCAATTTGTCAAATACGAATCATATATTCACTAACACTTAAGATTACAGTGTATTCTTTTTTTCCTTGTACAAATCCCTATGTTCGTTGGTTGTGTAGACGTTCTCGTAATTTCTGTAGATTTTAAATGTGTCTGGCTCCTTGTCATTCAAATCAGGATTAGGCCAGACTTATTTCATTTGTTGGATTACATTTCAAATTTCAATGTAGCAAACTTTTGACAGCGGCAATCAAAAATCAAAATCAAAATCAAATTGACTTTTCTGATGTTCATTTTGTTGTTGTTGTTGTTGTTGTTGTTGTTGTTGTTGTTGTTGTTGTTGTTGTTTTATCATTTAAAATTCACAAAAAATGACGTATCATTTTTCTGAATGATGTTCGACGAAGTGATGGAAAGTTACCATTTTGTATTACTTGGGCTCCGACTCTTATTTATTTATTTTTTGACATATTTTGTTCTTTGGAAACGGTGGCGGGAAACGTAATCCAACAGATTAAAACAATCCGGCCTTACGTGTCCTGGCTTTCTTTGAAGCTGTTCGTTAAGAAACTAAACATGATTTTAAGGCGGGTAAGGCCTCGCAAAATGGCATGCGTCCAAACTGAGATGACTTTCTTTTCAGTTCGCCAAATGTTGAAGAATTTACATTGCACGAATACCTACCACATCCAAGGCAGACAATGTTATTTACCTATTTGCACAGAACTTGTTTACTGGTTTTTATAAACCGCAAACAGCTATAACAATGCCGTACAATACACATCTTATCCTCGAATGTCTCTCAGTCCGTGCACCGCACATACCGTCTTCAGAAACAAACCATTAGAGTTGTCACGTTAGTAGCCAGAAGCTTCTGGTTACTTAGTTTATAAACAATATTTGAGATTTGGGAAGACAGGTTAAATATTGAAAATCTGTTGGGATTCGTGAGCATCTGAACTTTAAAATATAAGCATCTATAATTCAACTTAAATGCAATAATAAAATTACTATCAGTTAGATGTAAATCTCAAACAAAAATTGTAAATCTAAACTCTCTTCTGAAGAATCAGAACAACTAAAATATTGCTTGTAAACAAACCAGTTAGTAGCTTCTGGTTATTAATGTGACAAGCCGAATATCATAACCATTCCAGTTTCGATTATTTCTTAACCAGAATCTAATCCGAGAAACCTGTACATAGTATTTTGGTACCAATATTTAACATTGGTAAACACAAAATATAATCATGCCAATTTGCAGAAATCAAGTAGTGCCTAGGTACCACTGTTCCATTCAGTGACACAGATGTGTAATATGTGTGTATTGGCGCATACAAAATATTATCTGAACAATTGACTGAAATCACGTTGTACCTTGGTACCAATTTTCCAATGAAACTAAAGCACGTATTAATGAGCAATATTTGTGTACTGGTCCACACAATACACAATTTGAGATATTGGCAGATATCAGATAGTTCCTTGGTACCAATAATTCATGAAGTGAAACTGCCAATAAGTTTAGTTTTAAGCCAGTACCATGTACTTATTTATGTGTTAGGTAGTACATTGGTATCCATTCAGTAGACATGCGATCAAAAGGCTGTCTGATTAACTTTATAATACTGTTCCACAAAAAGATTATAATAACCAATTACAACCGGTTGGTTACCAAATTTGGCGCTTGGTGAAGGCTAAAGCCTACCAAAGGTTTAACTGATACAGTGCTTATTGCATAGCCATCTATCACTCCATAGTATCAATGTATCACCTTTGCGGTGTACCATCAAGTACCTGACAAGTACCAATCACTTGTCTATTGAACTGATACCGCACCAAATCAGATCGTTATTAAATTTGGTGAAGCACTGGTCAACTAGGTCCTTCATACGAATTAACAACAATAGTTGCAGAGGGTGTCATTAAAGCCATGAATTGCGTCCTTGGTATGGACACCTGTGATTGTGATTTTCTATAATGTCACTTTTCCTCGTTAAACTGATCAGGTATTTGTATCTTCCATTGCACACCAAACCGTTTTTAACCATTTATTATACCAATGACCCAAACAACAAACATTGTTAACCACCTCTAGCACCTTTAATATATGTTAAATATAGATATATGTTCGTCATCAGGCACTTTTTTCTTCCCTTGCATACCAATCCGTTAGTCCCACATGAACATCAAATAATTCCAATCATGAGATGAATGTAGGCTGAGACAGTTCCAGCTCTAAATATTCACTTCCCTTTGGTTTCCAAGACTCAATGTCTTTGCTTGTTAAAATAAACTGAGATAACAGCAACGATTCAACAAATCTAAATCTCCATGTTTTGTCCGATGTTATAAGATGTCAGTATATCCAACGTCAGACAAAACGAATGAATGACAAACATGTAGAAAACGGCTCCTTTGTAGACGGCATCCACACCTAGACTGAACTAAACGTCATCTCTCACGCACAGACACTCAATTTTCAAATTTGGGCCAGAAAAGGGTCTGAGGTACTTGAGTGTTAATCAAATTCCACTCGCACTCTTACTGGAACCTAAGTTAACCCTTCAACTGCTGATGTATGTGTCATAGCAAAGGATTCTAATGTTCTAATGGTAGTTCTACAAGCCACATGCTGACTGTCAATTGAAAATGTTTCAATGCTTTTTGCTTTAAGGGGACTATAGATAGATTCATACCAATTGCATAAGACATAACATTTTAGTACAAGTTAAGTTCAGATGTCTCATTCTAGCACAATAGATATTATGTCAGAAGGAACTGATTGAAGACTGCATGCCTGACTTTTGTTTTCCAACCATATACGTTATTTGAACGAGTAGTATTAGTATTGGTTTCATAAGGACTAATCTCGGTAAGTCTACAATTCGATTGCATCTGAAACCGCAAATTGTTTTAAGGCAATTTATTCGTAACGTTCAATTATTTTCAGCCCTGTAGAACCCATGAACTTTTCGAGTTTATTTTTACTTTTTAAATTTTTTTAATGTTTTTGGGAATATTCGCATCAAAGTATTCTTGTTAAATTGCCATGAATTGCACGCTTTCTCAGAACTTTACAGTATGTGTTTTTTCAAGTTTTGGTTGTTCAGTAACCTGGGCGTGAAATGGTTAGTGGGTATGAATGATGCCCACGAAGAGTGACACAGTCCACGTGAGGGTATGCTTTGAACCTGGGTACACCTCGTGGAGTTGGGTATGATGGTAAAGGTTGGGAGGGTACGAGGGTACGAGGGCACGAGGGTATGGGGGAAAGATGCTGAGGTTGTGCAACCATCCGAAACGTAATAACATGCATGTGTGACTTCACTCTGCACCGCATGCATTCAAATCTTTTTTTGTAAAGACTGATTCTGAAACTTTGAACAGTTGTGCACAGTGTGGAATAAGTTGAAATACAATGTAGATTTTTCCAAATTGAAAATTCCCTCAACTAATTCACTTTATTTGTCAAATTCCTGAGACTGATTTATAATATATCTATCCATTGTTCTACAATTGCAATTTGGATACAGACCAAAATGGTTTTGCCCTTATATTAGCAAGTGCACTGATTTTGGTTAATTATACTGATATCAATACTACAACTACCAAAATTTGTATTAAGATGGGTCGCTCCTATTAGGTCAAACTAATTCCATCTTTTTAATACTTTCAGATTTTAATCTACCCTTTATATGTAATTTAATGAATATATTTTCAACTTGGGTCACTGACATTATTTTGGAAATAATTACTCATATGTGATTCCCCATATTATATTAGAAATACCAAGAAAAAAGTGATTTTTTGCATATTTCTACAAGAGGGAGTAATTGCAATTTTATGAAACTCTCCACAATTATTCACCATTATGTGGTGATGAAATTTTGTGCTGAAAAAGTATAGGTCACTGACCTTGTTTTTGAAAAATTATTATTTCAGTGTTTAAATATGGCAAATTTTAGGTGAAAATACTGTTATAAAACAATTGACATGAAACTGTTATCCTCAAATATCAACAATTATAACAACAAAGCATGATACTACCTTTAAAAGTAATAAATTTCAATTAGTTTCAATGCCGTAAAATACAACTAACGTCAAAAGACCCACTTACGGCAACTAATAGGAGCGATCCTCCTTAACAGTACACCATCATACGATAAATGGTAGGCATACCAAAAGTGGTATTGGTACAGTTCTTACCTAATTAGGTGATTTGGGTAAATTATGTGAATTAGGTGAACATCAAATTTGGAAAAACCTTTCACGGACCCTGGCTTCGATAAGCACTCGCTTGCTTCAGCTTTGCTTTCCAGGACTTTTCAGTTTTCACCTGGTTAGCGGCAAGAAACTTTCAAACGCCATCGTGATGGAGGTAAAACACGATATTAAGATCGTATCTTGGCGACACATGCACATCTTGGTTAGATGACCTGTATGAGGTCATATTTTACCGTGTTTAGGAGGAGGGTATTCTAAACGTTACCCTGGGCGCGGATAAACCACATTTCTTGTGTAACCATTAATACTTGTCATACATGCCTTGGCGAAAAGTTTTAATGTGGCGTAAATTTGTTAAGTGGACCACAAAACGACGTTCTTGTTGCAATGGACTCATTACAACGATGTGATGCCATGTGCATTAGTATCTCGGTACAGAATATTTTTATTGTTTACATAATTTTAATTTGAAGAACTGATTTGCAAAGATTTTGAGATATGACATTCTCTACTTTTCAAATCTCTAGTTAAACATGTGTTGGATGGAACAAGATTCAATGTTAAACATCATTTTCCATCAACTCTCGAATTTCGATTGCGCTGTTTATGCATATGAAGGTCAAGCGCAACACGGAAGGTCACGCGCACCAAATAAGGCAAGAGTTTAAGGTGACGACCCTGGGGGTCACAGGTCTCACCCTCAGGGTTATGTCGCCAATCCCCAGCTCTCCAGCTAATCTCCACCAGACATGTTCCCTCACATTGGACACACATCTCGTTTAGTGCGCATTGTTTCCGACACACAGCGGTTGTCAATAATATTTACAATGTGTCGATGTATCACACATGGTTCTCTATTTAGTTTTGTCTGTATCGTGTTTCGTGCACAAATATGGACATCTTTAGCATTCTGTTCTGAACCACACGTGTGGAGCCATTACTTTTGGGAGAATGCATTGAAAATGGGGCCTCTATGACGGTGAAGTTTGAATTTTTTAAAGTAAATATTTGTTGGACCAATGTCCATTTGTTTGGCCACTAATTACCTCCGTTTTGGACTTTGTCAGAGTGGATCTCTCACCTGCACTCTTTCTTGCTTGCATGCAGTCATATGTTGAATGTACCTTCCTAATATACCTGGAATTATAGCATATTGGCGACAGGTTTCAAAACTCATGGGCAGAGCTGCCCCTGTCGGAAACAGGGATCCGCAAGAATAGAGCTCGATCAACCGAAAATCATTATAAACCGAAAATTATTACAAAACAATGTTTTGTTTAATTGACATGTAAGTGTTAAACTTATGTTTGTGAATACATCCCTTTTGGTGGAAAATGTAGGTGTAGCACCAGACATGACCCTTGGAATCACTGCATGCAAGCAAGAAAAAGTGCAGGCGAGAGAACCACCCTGTCTTTAAAACCTATGGTGAGGGTCATACTTAGTCCAAAATAAGGGTAATCAGTAGCCCCACAAATGGATCCTGGTCGAAAGAAAATAATAGAAAAAATACAAAACATAAAAATACAACTAATGTTTATGAACTAATGCGATTTTCCATTTTCCACCCCTAAACTCCAACCCTGGGACAAGCACGCTCTCAAATATTTGATATATTTTTACATCCCAGACAATTGATACCCAGGCTTCATTTCAACATTAAATAAATCAAGTCTGATGGTAACAAGGTAAGTCCTAGAGGTCAGACACATATAGTACAAACGTCAGTAAATCCTTCACAAATAACAACATACATCATCCTGCCTTTTAACGTGCGATTCAGCAAGTCTATTAGGGGTTTCAACGGGTAGCGGGGCATTCGCGAATATTAAATTCTGGCGAGTACCCAATACAGTGAATTACTACCCATTACCCGTCACTTTTTTTGTCCGTCACTTAATTCAAAACTAAGCTGACCAAGGTGACAATATTACAGACAGGGCTAGCAGCAAGAAATACCTGCAGAACGACTGTCTACAATTAATTAATACATGTATCTCTTTCCATCAGGGTTTCTAGGTTATAGTTTCAATTCTCTACCATAATTCGTGTATCCGTGACAAAGCTATGCATCAGAATAAAGAATACAAGCGATCATATCAACACATCACTGATTTGCTTATACTTCTTGCTTAGTGCACCGGTTGCACCAAGCATCCACCGTATCACACAATATAAGAGAGAGGAGAGCAAACGTGCACCGGCACAGTACAAATCTGACATTATGATCAGCCTTTTTTTGACAAGAAACAGCAATTAATTAAACATTATGGGTACCCGTACCCTGGGTCGAATAGTGGCTGTCGAAGCTCCGGGGTAGCAAAAATGTACCCGTGCGACCCCTAATAAATTGTATTCCACCTCGTTCATTCTTCAACATTTATTTTGCGATTAAAACATTAGTTGTTCAATCATCTGTTAAGCTGGTAAATAACATGAGGGTGCGAACAGATTCCTCTCGCATGTTTCAGTCTGTAAGAATTATGTGCAAAAACAGACATATTTCATACCTCCATATTTTATTCATATCCGTCGCTGTGGAAACTAGAGCGCCATTAAGATGATATATCTGCACATTACTGCTTCACCGTTTTGAAGTTTCACTGCAACATCTACAGTTCTCGTGCACATGCTTCTCAATTGGTGTTATCATGCAACAATAGCATGTTAACAGTGATACATGAACGAATCCTTATTTAGCACGTTAAGGAATTTTTGGCTGTAACTCAAGACCATGTGTTGCAGACTCCATAAAGCTATCGTAAACAAGGCATCCCCTTGTAAAAAGCTTGTACAGGTGGTAGTTTGACTTAAACTCATCACTTAGACGTAAAACATAGTATCGTTATTCTGAAGTGCCAAACGTTTTGCATGTGATCTTGTTCTCAGTATATTGCTAGTTGTCACTTTCAAAGATGCTACAATTTTGCATGGTCTTTGGTACATTGTTTTGAAAGATATGGACAAGGATACCATAATAAATGCATAATTCATACTACTTTTGATAAGCTGAATCTGCATTTCCTTAACTTAAAAGGAAAGTAAAAGCCCCCACTGAAAATCCAAAAATCCCCGCCATTACTTGCTGCAATAAGACGTTGGTATGACTCGAACCAAGATATCCTGTCTGAGGCTTTATATTGTTACTCAACGAATACAGATTGATCTCCTTGTCTGAGCACAAGTGCACTTGGTATTAGGGTGAATCAAAAGAAGTGTTTCTGCATTATCAGGTAATTTCCCATCAATATTGCACAATTTTGCACTATTTGAACCGTTCCCAGAAAGGTATATGCAGCCATTTTACTCGAGCACAAAAAGGCCATTTCTGTTTTTTGATATGAATAATTAAACCCAACCAAAAGACCGATATTACTTGATGCAATATGCAAATCACGCAAACAGACAGGCCTTCTGATTTCAATAACAAGAACGAAACATAAAGTAGAAATTTATATTTTGCAGACTTGCAAGAAATAAACACCTTCAGTGGTAAATCTCTATAATTGGTTACATAATCTGCGAACTTGGATGGCTTCCATTTAGCGGATGATCCTTGAACACACAAGCAATTATCCAGGATTAGAGTAACACCTACGAAATAAGATATGCAAGTCTTGTAAAATCCCAAACACGTGCAATGTATCTTCAGGTTTATTTGCCCTCATGCCAGGCTGAACAATTTGGTAAGACAACTTTGGTACATTCCCGTACTTTTTGTAGTCAGACACTCAGACATACACTGACAACAAGTTTGAGCACCCGTAAAATGAAACGTTCCGGTGAAATCGAAAGGTTGATTTATTTTTGTATTGATTCTAATCTTCTTACCTTTACTCGTTCTTGCGATGTGTCCTGATCATTAATAAATGGATCTAATACGGCTGAATGTGTAGATAATCTACTCTTGGTATTAAAATCTTCTTTAGCATAGGAAATATCACTTTCATAACGTTTCAAACGTTCACTGCCAAAGTTCTTAGGAATAATGCCATCCTGGGTGGAGTTGCTTTCCAGTGGAGTTGACTGAGGTCTTTTTCTGCCCTTAACAATTATTACTGTTCTTTTACCCAGTTTACTCAATGTATTGTTATTACTATCTACCTGTGTTTTGATTGCTTTCTGTTGGGGTGCATTATGGTTGTCTTCAACAGGTTTGTTGCTGTTGTTGTAAGACATTGCTTTATTAAACACTTGTTGTGCCATCCCGAACCTGGTCGGTAACTTAGGTATCCCCGTTGCTCGATCCGAGTTGGACCGACGTAACCGTCCAGCCGTAGGTAAAGTCTTACTGTGATAATCCATTTTGAACCTTTTCCGAAAAGCTCTGAAACACTGTGTGATGCTAGCTATGTATGCTTACTGGCTTCCAATGATGGAACTTTAAACGTATTAATTGCGTGCACCGTCCTTCATCTTCAAAATATGTTTAAAAACATAAAATCTGTGACAAGGTGAAAAAGAGTTGTCCTACCGTAGTGCCTTGTGATTATTCATTGAATGCCAAACCATAAATTTATGTTACCCCCTAAGTCGTTCAAAACTATTCCACTTCACGTGTTTATTCTGTCTTTTATTCCTTAATGCAACCATTCAATCTTTTCATTCATAACCTGAATGTTGTCAGCTATCAAAAATTTAATTGTAGCATTTGAATTTTATTTCACGTAGCTCCTGCTATTTCATATACCCACTGTAAACATGGCATGTTTCAATAATTCACTCTTCAGTACAAAACAGCTATGTCCCAACTGATCATAACGTTTGCTCAGAACTTATCTTAAAACTTTCTATAATCTCATGTAAATGGTAATTTAATTCTATCTTTTTTTTCCTTCGGTATTTTACGGTTATTCCCAATTTGTTCTTCACTCATATATGACAGCACGTCTCTTTATCCTGTATAACCCTCTCTCAAAAGTGTACATCAATGTCTTGTACAGAAATGGCTCTCACTTTTTTTCTGTGATGGGCTATGTGTCACACATCTCAACTGTACATTTTTTAAAGGACAACAAAACAGGGCATGTCCTCTTTCAAAATTTCTGGTGTGTGACATTGCCTATTTTAATGCTAGTTATGAATTGGTAAGAACTTTTCTATCAAGCTTTATGTTCGATGAAAATAAGAGCATAAGTGCTCCGTTTCATATATTATCAATTATTCCAGTCAAAGTATTTCGGCTTCAGGTTTCCTTCAAGCCAACAATTAATATTTCAAGGGGTACGTTTGTATTCTCTTTTATACGTCATGTTTTCTTCTACATTCACATGTCACTCGAAGATAAAACAGATAGGGAATATATTTTAAAGATCCATTCGTTACGACAGTAATCAATGTTTAATTATTAACAGCAGAACAATCATATCTACATATCTACAATCTCGTTTTTATATGTCAAGGCCTGAAGCTAAGAGATTTAAGAAAGGTTCATCAGCGTTATACAGAAACAAGGCCAGTTTTATCTGTTAACAAACTAAACATACAAATTACTAAGCATTTCACCTACATGGACAAATTGCCAATGATTGAATTTCTGTCATGCATTCAGTTTCAAAAAGGTTCATTGTGTTAAACGGTGTCCATTAGTAGACTATTTGTTAAGATGCAAGAAATTGAAAGACCACCTGTGTTGTCGCTTAATTGCGTGTTGCCATTAAAAGCGCCACATAACACTCTACCTGTTAACACTACGAGAAAGGATACCTGAAGTGTGTACTTGAATAAAAAGACACTTTCAATTGCTTTTACATTCCATAGATGCATTTACCAGTAATATACTGAAGTTGCATTCACGGATATGAAATTATAAGGACCCCTTATCATCACATATTTATGTCTGGTATTAAAATTAGCCCCCAGATTTGATGTGAACATAAAAGATTGAATTGATTCAAAGTTCTGAAACAAATATGTGAAAATAAAAGGTAATTTGTGTTTCAGTGCACCCACAAGTTTCCACAAGTTTCAAATTCATAAACGATCGCTTTCTCCACATATTCTGATAGCGTATTTCAGTCATGTCTCTATCCAGACACAGTACATTCAATCTGCTTCTATTCAGAATCCACATGGTGTGTCATTATGCTAATACCATGCGAGAGGTACTTCCCAGAGACAAAAAGCACTCCGCATTTTGAGAGAGCATCAATAGTAAGATGAATGGAGATTTGGCTTTACAATTTTCAATTAAATTTATATAATACATTTCAATGGGAAGCCGTCAGATTGGACTGAAAGTTGAAGAGAATCAATTATTACTTGACGTGTTAAGAATTTTCAGTGTAACCACCAAAATCTTTCATTGGGACAAAATAAGTGTTAGCTCTGTTCTCATCAAACTTTGACGCAAATACAATCTTATAAAATCCAGAAACAGATTAATATATAAATATGTAGTCTTGATGCTTTTGCTTCCCACAATACATTATAACGCAGCACCAATAGAAACTCACTCCATGGAAAGTGTTTTGAAATATTTCTGTAAAATGAGACTGACTGATTGCTTCTACTCCAAATTCATTTTAGGGCAATTGGATCTCCTTTGTCCAGTCAGTCAAGAAGTACATGCAACCTCAGACAAAGAAGTAATCTATTATTCAGAGATATCTACCTCGATGTTCCATTGTTACAAAAATACCACGTACTCTTCGGGAATTTGAACCAGGCCATCGTCCTCTGTTTTACCGTTCCATACATAAATGCCGACGGTAAAGCTGGAATGCATTAAAGTGAAGCCAACCAATCTGATGGAAGATATGCCATTCAATCAGCAGCTAAACATTTATGTAACTAGAGATCAATCCACTGATACATTAAATTACGTGCCCTTGCTCCAACAACCAATAAATCTACCTAGAAATATACCTCTATTGCTGTTGTTTGCCGTTGATAACAACATTACTCATCCAAAATAGAAAGGATGATCACCACATTTCTACCCAGAACAAATACGCTATTACTTTCAAGCTGGTTTTGAGATTGGCTTCTATTGTTTCAGTCTACTACTCCCGTTTGTTTCCATTACCATCTTCATACATCACATTGCAATATCAGCCAGTAATAGTTGCTTAATGTGAAAGGTTAACCGTAGTTAAACTGAAGTAACGATACTTTACTTAATGATAAGATACATATCCCGATACATACCTTTTCTCTTTTGGTTATAATTTCGTGGTCTTTAACGAGTGTTTCGCGAATTGATGAATATTTGAATATTATCTCCTGTATGTTCAGTCTGGTGGGTGCCGTAAATGACCTGTTGCTCTCTCCTCCAGATCTTGTGCCAGCTCCTATGGGTGATAACGTGCTTTGAAGTGTTACGTCTTTAACGTATTGTTCATTACCCGCTGAGGACAAAATGCCCTTATTTTCTTCGATTGCTTTGTTTTTGAAGTTATGTTTTGCTCTAGAGAAAACTACTATATCCTCCTTTCTTTTGTCTTGTCCAGTCCTTGTTGAGGGTAGGCCAGTTCTACTTCTTTTGAGCGCTATGTCGCCGATGTTCTGTCCTGGTATCTCCTTAATATTACGTCTGGTGTTGGTGGACGATAATCCAACCCTCGTACCTTTGGATCCGATATTTTTGATATTGTGTCCATCACTGGTGGAATTTAACCTGACCCTACCTCCTTTGGCCATTGGGTCCTTAGTTGTCCGCCCCGTATTGGAGGTCAGCTTGGCCGCACTTCCTTTGACTATTTTGCCTTTGGCGTTCTGCTCAGTATTGTTCGATGTCAACCTGACCCGACTTCCTTGAGGTGTTTTGTCCTTAATGTTCTTATGTCCCGAACTGGTAGAAGTTAGTCTGGCCGTGTTTTCTCTGGATGTTACGTTCTTGATGTTTTTCACAGAACCCACAGTAGATGGCCTGGTACTATTTCTTTTGGGAGCTGTACCTGCTTCAGTAGTTTGCCAAGTACTCCAAGAAGCGAGTCTTTTTCTAGTACCGTCGGGATTTGCCTTTTGTCCAGCACCCACAGAAGATCTACGTTCTTTGGGCAATACGTTACCGTTGTCTCCTTTGGAATAAGATAACCTAATAACATTTGCCTTGATTACTTTATTTCCAATTTTACTGATACGAAGTTTCTCGTTAGATGATGAAACGGTAGCAGCTTTGGATCTGGAGGGAAGCAACCTTTTCGCAGCAAGTGGAACTGTAACTGTTTTTGTTCCATTTGTTCCATTGTCACTAGAGCCAACTTTCCCTCCATTGCCTTTCTCGACCGAAAATTTCTTTTTAACCAAATTTGTATCGGTATTTTTAATTTCAGTTTTCAACCGATCTCCTCCTTTAGTGGAATTTACATCTGGTTTAGGCTTTGTTCTGGTATTCAAAGATTTAACTGAATCTCCACAACCGATTAGTGGCTTCCTGGGCCGACGGACCACTGACGTCGACATTTCTGTACGTTATGCAGGCAAAATAATCGGTGAAAACGCCGTGAGTTTTTAATCTATCATGAAACAGAAGTACAGGGGCACGGAAAGTGCATTATCCCACTGACTGTTTTGAGGTCGCCACTCAGAAATGACTGATTTTTCACTTTCAGAATAAGTAGTTCACCGTGGAGATTGATACAAATGCTAAAGCTTTTTTAGCACCAATGAAAGCAAGCTCCAATTGTAAACACAAATTATGCAACTGTACAAACTGACACATTTAGCAATACTCCACATATGTTATTTGCTGGGTCGCAAGAGTCCTCTTTATACACGAAATATGTATTAAATGAGTCGCAGTACTCGCTTATATATCCTCAAGAGACATTTTAATCAAAGATATACAAAAACCAGTCTTTAGCTCACGCAAACTGACTTTGTAATACAAGAAGAAAAGATATTGTTTGGCAGTCGACTCCTCTCAAATATCAGTCGTAGGTTGGCAGTAATACACAGTAACATGTATTATACTTCTGGTATTGCTTGACAAGGTAACAACAGTCTTATTATACACGTTTTACCCTCAGAGTTGAAAAATGTAATTTATGTTATCTTTAAGTCCTTAAGGGCAGGCTTAAATGCACGCTTGAGCACTAACTGTTCTCCACTAAATGAAATTCAATTTTCAGTTGTTGTTGTAAACATTAAACATAACAGTATTGTCACGTCTGAGAAAAACGTTCGAAATGCATAATTTTATCAAAATTTAAATTCTTGTCAGTTTTGCTCCACTGATATAGATTCATATACAATCAGGCAAGTTATAAAAACAATTCACCAAACAGCAAGAAATGGCGATGCTACATTATATTTGACAACTTAAAAGGAAAATCCTATCTCATGCACTGAAACTTAATTTCAACCAGCAAACTTCTTTTTAAAAGCATCTCACTGCGAATTTCAATAGCGAAAGGAAAACATCTTTTTGAAATGGTACCTTGCAGAATTAATTCTGCCTTCCTTTTACAATTTACTATTGAACAAATCAAGTACACCCAAAAAGAGTACTGGCAGTTAGTACTTTCTCGTCACGGATATTAAAGTTTCATCGAAAAGTTAAATGAAAATGAAAGTTATCAATCATTTAGTGCAATTATGACATTAAACAAATACACCCAATACGTTTACGAAATATTATTGCCACCGCACGATTCCGATGGTGTAAATTCTGTGTATTGTTTAAACTGTAATAATGAGCTGAACGTTTATTTCGCCACAATTCATCAAAATCTGTCAATATACACGCGATCAGTTTCATTGTGCACCCATTACGTAATTGCGTGTAGTTATCTACTAAGTAGCTTTTTATCTTTTCATTCCACATCACTTTCATATTGCCCTCTTTTTGTTTTCTCTTGAGCAACAATACGTTAATCATTAATACGGAAATCATTTTTCAAATGAATACATATGATATATACAGTGCAACCGGCTTTGCTTGACATCGCTTAACTCGTTTTATCGCTTAGATCGAACTTTTTTCCATTCCCATCAAATACAATAAAGATGTATTTTGATCTTTTAACTGCTCCCTTGGAGTTCGAGATAAGCGGGTTCCACTGTACTTGTTTATATACTCCATTCATCATATGTAGTTATCGCTTTAATTAGACTGTCGCATGTAACTTAGGAGTTCTATCCCTGCTAACAAGCTAAAATACGACCATATCCTGATTCGTAAACATACAAAAGAATTATTAGATTACAACTCAATGCTTCTTTCGGACATAATCTTAAGCTCAATGAAATCTTAACTTTAAATAAAATACAGATTAAACTTACTGTATACAGTGGCTTTTTCTGATACAGTAAACCATGGTTGAAGATACATACCTACAAAGACAGAGATTAAAAAAAATATTCACCTTAAAGTATTATTTATCAACTGTAAAAAAGGAAAGCAATAGTAACGTAAATTTCTATTGTTCCAGGATGAAGACTCTTGTACAGACATTTTTGTAAACAAAAATTTCCTCCTCTGAACCGTCAGGGATACTTAAACGAACTTTTTGGAAGAAACGAAAAGAACAGGTCGCAACATCTCTACATGAAGACCTAATACAATTCTCTGTTAAAGGAACTGTTGAAAATAAGACCTTTAAAGACCTCACAGGATTTAACATACTGAGAGGTCACTTCAAAGTTCCAAATTTAGTGGGATTGGACTCCGACGTCTTCTGTGAATTCAACAGAAAGAAGTAACCTCTATTGAGCCTTTGGTCCCACTTGGTTGAGTAACGGAATATTTCCATTCCAACAGCTTCACACAATATTTAGTTTATTGCGTTTTTTTCATACAGTTATGTAGATTTTACACCACACCAGTCTTTTGCCACTGCAAAGCTTTGATTGTGAAGCAGCTTTAACTCAATTGGAGAACATTCAGATGCCTTTTGTGAGCATTCCTATGCCCACTCACATACTCGTTTTCTTCCTTTGTAAATAAGGTGGAATATTGTGTATCAGAGAAATCGTTCTTTGGGACAAAAGGAAATGGGGAAAATCAAATAGATGCATTCAGACATTCCGCCAGATAATCTCCACAGAACTTTCAAAAGGGAAATTGATAAACAAGTTGTCTGAGACGCGTTACGTTCAATATCCATTCTAATTCAAGTCAAGTTCTAAACGCTTGGTCTTGAAAAGGATGTCCTTTTAAGAAGAACCTTGAAAAGTGCCCTGTCTCTACTCAGAGAATAAAGACGTAGGGGTGTAATTTTCAATACAGAAACACATATACATGTATATTACCTCAGTTCACACCTGAGAAAATTTCTCTAAGAAAGAGATTGAAATTTTGATATCTGTATGTGTGAGATTTCTGATAACACATGGTTCTCAGAGTGGTATGAACCCCTACCCCCTGGAGATTCTTTTCAAGTCTCTCTCTCTCTTACATTCGAGGTCGCGGCATCACATTATTGCACAAACAATATTGTACGTTTTACGTTGAAAAATGGAAACTTCTCCTTCCAGAATCTGTTTTACATTTTGAATAATCACAGACATTTGGAGACTTCACAACCAAAGTTTTACGGTATACGCTATGGAGATTAGTTTTATAGTGGAAAGAGAAAAAAGGTATGCAGGTAGTAGCATTGACTTACTCCATCAATTAGGCATATGGAGAATATATATGCACCTCAAATACTTTACTTTTTACTCTTGCAGCATGTAGTTTCCGTCTTAAGAGCTGCTTTTACTCTATGTATAATGTAACTACACCTCAACAGCAAAGCTTTACTACAGTACAAATCCAAACACTGCCAACATTACTCTTTGTATTATTAATGACTGCACCACAAACTCTGGCTTCAAAGATATAATGGCCATATAAGTAGCATAATACAATGAAATATACACACTCTGTGCTGCTTACGTAACCTTATTGTATATTCTTTGTATATGAGAAGAATCAAACATGTATACTACCGAAAATAATACTTCCCTCGCTGTATTAGTGCAGATCTATGTACATTCGCTCATAAATGGGAAATAAGACCACAGCTGTGAGATGGAAAATCCTTACAATCACTGGCTTTCAGGAGCAGTTTACGAGTAAGTCCACTATAACCTGTCGGGGGCCTTATGCAGAATACAGATTACTGTCTATGTCTGGGAACAAGCCCACTGTGGAGTTTTGGATGGCACCATGTAACATTATGGCGTAACTTCCTAGATTGCTGTCGCTTTCAATTAGAATCCAGAATGAATTTAAACACTTCATCCCGTAATGAAATTTTAATTCAATTTTGTAACATGGATAATATTTTACACATTGCATCATATTGCATCACTTATCACTTTTTTATCACATATGACGCAATATACAAAGCAAACATCTATTGTTTATCCTATCCAGCAAAACCGTTTTTCCATATTCCATCTATCAAATGTGAAGCCTCTGTAATTGGACATATCATCCGAACTTGGGTGGTTTCCATTTAGTGGATGATCCTATAATACACAAGCAATTATCCTGGATCAGCGTTTCATCCATGCTCAAATGATTCCCAAAAAAGAGGCTTGACACTGCAAATGCTAGTACAACTCAGCATTATTGTAAATTGACGAAATGAAGAAACCAATCCACAATTCTACAGAAGAATCATTCTACCTCTTGCATGGTATCCTGATCTCCATCATAATCCATGGTAAAATTCTCGCGAATTTGAAGAATACTGGTTACAACATTCCCTTCAGTTTTTGGCCACAGTTTAACAATTGTAAGTTCCCCAACAAAGGATCGTCACCATTAGTACAGATCTGTGATATCTGCGATATTTTCTTGTATCACTGTAAATTTTGTACTTGTCGCCGCGTCAGTTCTACTCTGCGAACTTGTCGCACTTTTTTATCCTTTCTAAATCGCTGATACTTTACCATCTACCCCGTTCCCCAATAAACTAGTCCCATTAACTCAGGGGAGGTACAGTTGTAAATATTCGCTAAGTTCTCATCACAATGTGCTATGATCAATCTTGTTCTGGAATTTAAGACAGTACTTACGTTTAAAAGTTAATAAATTATCTAGACTATTCAGAAATTATTACCAAATTGAAGAATTTGCACATAAATTGGTATAAATAAACTTTCCTGATGCTATTGAGACTAGTCTAATGTTACGCCAAAGTAGTTCTTGTGGGGTTTTTTTTCCACCGTATAAAATAACATCTTCATTGTACATTATCCAATAATAAGAACGTCTTCCCATTTACGCTTTTTCGGTTGTAACATTGTAGGTCTTATTACGCCAGTGTAGAATTTCTAATTAAGTGTCTTTCGTTCTGCATCTTGGAATTGTCATCCAAACATTTATGCTTTGCTTTAAGCGGCTAAAAATGTATGTGCCTTTGTTCGATATTTTTTATAAATCCTGCAACGACCTTAAAATCAGTTATGCTTTGCATGCAAATACCTCAACAAATAAATCTTTAATGTTTTAGATATTTTTACATTTAAAATTCCGTTTAATATCTGAAAAGCAATCTCAAAGCAAATAACACATTTTTTGTGCCAACAGAATAAGACATGACATGCTTATTTCTTTTCCAAAGAACGATAATTGGATTTCTTTCATAACTTAATGGCTTCAAACTGTTAGATATATCGCCTTCAGTAAATGGATTAATTCAAATAACACCTGAAGACGAAACTGTAAGTGGCATTTATCCACTTAAGACCACACAGTACTTTGTACAAAGGTGTCTACATAACCGATTTATACATTTTACAAGTGCATGATTCTCCAGCAATATCACGAACTTCACCTGTAGAGTGAATATCATAAATCTCCAGATTTTCACTACTCCATTGCCGTTACTCTATCACGTATTTCAGTCATGTCTCTGCCCAGACAGCGCACAATCAATCTGCTTCCATTCAGAATTAATCCACATGGTGTGTCAATATGCAAATACCAAGTGAGAGGTGCTTCTTCCAAAAAGACTATCCTCTCGCTGAATGTTCTGTATTTTCTTTTTTTCTTTTTATTATGTGAGTATTTAATTTAATTTTCCGATAGAGGGCATTTTGCCCCTCTGTATCGACGAGAAAGATCTGTGGTTTTCTTCTCTTGTTGTGTAAGCTGAGGTTTTGGTTTAAAGCCGCTCAGTAGGGAGGTTTTTAGATGCAGATTTCAGATCATTTTAGACACTTTCCAGAAAAAAATCAGTGTATTTTAGTGTTGGATTTAGAAAAATCTTAGTAAAACAATACGGCATGACGCTTTGTGCCCCCACAGGTCATCTCTCGTTCAACCAATTTTGGTCACGCAACAGAAGTTCTACGGGGTACAGTATTGTATGTAATTTGTAAGAGGTTTCAAAACATTCCAAAGTGAATATCTGTCCAGATGCTGAACGTGCAAGAACGGGGATAATTACTTTTATCAGTCATTCGTTTTAGAGCAATTGGATCCGTTTTGTCCTGCAAGTCCAGAAGTACGTAACCTTAAGACAAAGGCCTAATCTATTATCCTCCAAGGCAGAAAAAGTTGCACACAGCAGTTGCAGGGTCCTCAAGCAGAATCATCCGTTTGCCATCCAGTGGATGGCTCCATTTCAAATAACATTGAGTCAATGAGGTTTTTTGACTTTACCTCAGTTTACCTACACAAAAAAGAAACCAAAGCATTCCTGGTTGCAGCCAAGGGCTAGATAAGGAAAACAAGACCATTCTACATGGAATAGGGGTAATAACATTTTGAAATTTACTTTACATCCATATAAAATTCCATGTAGAAAAGTAGTAAACAACATGACCTACTTTTAGATTTGAAAATTTTGACACAGCTTTATGTCA